>SNQJ01S0001226.1:54665-91575 GCA_010110895.2 Picea sitchensis
CACTTTCTTATTTTGTAATTCTTTTCTTTAATTGTCTTCAGGGCCTACATGTACAATTCACTTTGTCATCTTCAAAAATTCATTTCTCCTCAACCATGAGGATCCACGTGACGTGCCACATACCACCAGAAAAAGAATGATGTATACTATCCATCCATGGGTGTTGTATCTACATGTTCATTTTCCTTCATATCCAAATAACTTCATAAATCTTGTGGTCCAAAACCCATGACTAGGGTTGACATCAATGACAACAACCAATCTTCCAACAGAAAATTCATACATTTTGTTATGCCAGTTCTCCGATGCTTCTTCTGAATCTGATGAGCATGCACTTTCACTTCGCCAGCTTAAATTTCCATCTTCTATAGGATTAATGTAATCATGTTGTATTCCTATTAATTTATATATATTCTCTAGTTCATAAGAACGATCTTCTTCTCTGATATGTTCTTTGTATTTGCGACCTTCGTCTGGGTCCAGAGGTGCAATGAAATTCATGCCATTACCCTCAAATGTCATTCTTCTTTTCTTTAAGTCACCAACAGTTGAATTGTTGAAACCCCAATCAATACCCAACAACACAGAATAAGGATAGCTATCATCAACTATCTCAATCACTTTGAAGTCTGCAAATGTCCTTACCCCGTCGATGTTCACAGGGACATGCTCTAGTCTTCCAAAGGGGCTCACCGCCTGCTGATTAGCTATCTTGAGCCTGATAGGAGAGTAAATCAACTTAGGTTTTCCCATTAGTGCCCAGGTCTGCTTCGTCATAACATTGACTTCTTATCCTAAGTCGAGGACCACATAATCTATATCATAGTCTCCAATCTGAGCATTAAGGTGTAGTTCTTTGTTTGTCCTTCTCTTTCTAGATACTTGATGTACTGCTTTATTCAGTAGAAAATCTACCCTTCCTATCTCATATTGTCTGATAAAGTCTTGTAGTTCTTGCACAGCTCTTTCATCCTTAATCAAATTAATGCAAGTATATAAGAAATCCATAAGCTTGCTTACCTCTTTTCCATCTCCGGGTGAGGCAGACTGATCGAATTCTAGAGGCATTACAAATTCTCTCACTTCTGGTTGTGACTTAGATGAAGAAGCCTATTCTCTTCCAAATTCTCTGCTTGCCTCTTCAAACATCTGCTTTTCCTTCCTTGGATCAAACAACTATGTCTTCTCTGCAGCCTTTATGATCCTTGATCCCTCTATAGTCTTTTCTGGAGTCACCCTATATTCTCCTGTAATATCTCCTCCTCTAGTGATAACAACGACTCTGGGATCCTCTCCGTGAGCTTCCACTGATATCAATTGCACTTGCTAGTTTCCACCCCATCTTTCTTGAAGTTTCGCTAGCAATACTGGACAATCTTCAATAACATGTTCAAATGAGTTGCAGTAGATGCAAGTGGTACAAGGGTTCATATAGTCCCTTTCTAAGTGACCTATATGGGAACAGTTATAACAAATGATATGACCTCAACCTCGACCCATGCCTCATCCTCGTCCTCTTCCTCTGAATCCACCACGAGGGTTGAAGTTTCCTCTTCCTGGGAAATTAAACTGCATAGCATTTCCCTCTTGCTGCATCTCTCCTTGAATCCTGTATGTATCTCTTGACCTTTCATGCAAGAGGTCATAAGCCCTATAGTCCTTCTCATCTTTCCCCATAGATTTATAGAATGTGCAGTAAAGATTGGTAGGTGTCTGGACATATTTTTGCATGTAATAACATTCACCAGGGAGATGCCTATTTCTACATACCTCGCACTAGGGTAGAGTAACCTGCTTCAAAGGGCTTGGAGCTCTAGAGTAAAAGTACTCATTAAGTAGGGGACAATGCTCCTTGTCATGGCCCTTTGAATTACATCTGATACACCAGATGTCTTATGTTTTATCTTTTCCCTTTTCTTTCTTGATATCTTCGACTTGCAAAGATAAGCTAGTTAGCAGACTCAAAATTTGACTCATACTTGAGCTGGATTCTCCCATAGGAGTTGATTTTAGTTTCATGGAGATCTTTAGTGCCTCAGCCTACAAAGTGACCTTTTGTTGCATTAGAGGAACTCTGATGTGTGGTAAGAGGGAAATGATGAAACATTCCTTATTCTTCTCGTCTGGAATCTGAAAACTCAAATGGCCTATCAAGGTCTTAAACCTATGATCAAATTCCCAAATAGGTTCAACTACTCTCTACTTGATTTCTTTCAGTTCTGTAATGCACTGTGACTCTGAATTATGTTTCTTGAATTCTGCACTCAACGTAGTCTTGATATCGTGCAGTGGTTTAGGTTATGCAAATCCCTTAACAAACTTCATGTACCAGCTCAGTGTGCAGTCTCTCAAGGTAGTATTAAACTGATCTCTCTTAATAGCTTCATCATTGACTTGCTTAATACTCTAGACAGCTTCGCATAAGAACCAATGTTGATCAAGATATTCAGATCCATCTCCTCTAAAGATAGGTAGCCTAATTTCATTTTCCATAGATATTCCTAGGTTTCTTGATTGAGTATGTATGGAACTGTTGGTAACAGTGCTTTGAGTGATTTGATAACTTTGACTACTCTGGTTACTTAATACTTCTAAAACAACAGGAAGAGTAGTAGTATTTACTTCAATGGTAGGCGCAGTCCCTGAAGTTACTGATTCTCGTTGGCGAGGTTCTTCATTCTTTCCTTCCTCTTCCCTAGTGGACTCTGAATATTCCTCGTTCAATAGCTCTTCTTATTCTCCACTATAGAACCCTTCATCTTGTGATAGTGGCTCATGATTATGCTCAAACAGGTTCACAAGAGGAACCTCTCTGAATGACCTCCCACTACGCGTGTGTCCAACCTCTGTGTCGCTCTCACTATCTAAGTTATTGAACATTATCTTTTCAATCTGACCGATTACTGTATCTTCAAGATTCTCTTCTCATGCAATAGCATCTTGATCTTGAACTTCAAAAAGTGTAAAAATTTTCCTCTAGTTCCCTTAAAGAAATATCTCTCTGCTTGTCTATATAACTCTACTCTCTCAATAGAAAACTTAGTAATGTACCCTCCAATAGTGCTATCAAACCAACGATCTACTTCTCTTGACACGACATTATCAACTCTCTTGACCTTCTTGACCAACGTCGATGTCCAAACCACAAGTGGTCTAGATCTGATTTCAAACTGGGTATCTGCTAATCTGTCTAACCACTCGTATAGATCCTTATGAACTCCTCCAAAGAAAATATCGTGTATATCAGTAAATATATACCTTCCCAGCCAATCCTCTGTACTAATGCTAGGGTTCTTGTTCTGAGCTTCAACAAAGTCCCTTTCTTTTTCTTATCTCCACTTCTGAATCTTTGTCTTTGATGGAAACCACCATGACATTCCCTCAAGAATATCTCGGTCCCAGCAATGGAACCATTTGTTGGCATAGGGGTAGACCCAGGGTTCAATTCTTACAGCACACCAACAAGCCCTAACTATTGGCCCTTTCGGCAACACCTGTGAAGAAGACACAGTCTCACCCGAAGTAGCAATAGGGGGTTGCAGGACACAGGTGTCTAAAACCAAAGGAAATGAAAAGTGAATCCAGGACAACAACCCACAACAATATAGACATTATTTACCCCTCTTAAGCTTACTTCACACAGTTATATCTCCGATCTAACACAACAATGCAATAACAATATAACACATAACAAATAACACAACATCAATCACACAGAACAACAAGATATACGTGCTTCACCCTCTCCCTAAGGCTATGTCCACAGAACTGCATTTCTTGATATATTAGATGGAAACATACAGTTCTATATTTGCACTTAGCTGCATATCTCTCTCTCTTTCTCTCATTCCCTTCATTCCTTGCACACCCAGCTGCAGGGTTGATCTTTGCACCCAACTGAAGATCCAAAATACAGAATGCTCTTACAACAAACACTCCTATCTCATAGTAACAATAATCACTATCCCTCACCCTTAACCAACCCTCCTGACTCTTTTTTACCTTTATTTATACATTACAATAACTCTCAAACAATGTTAGACTGAATCCTAAGTGTTGAAACCCTAAATGCCCAAAACCCTAGGTCCCACATAACTCATATCTTAAGGGCTTCTCCAACCTGTTCTTCCTTATTTCCCGTGAGGTGCTCCAAAGCATACGTTGGTGGGTTTTTCCACTTGCTTAGGTTTCCATGGTCCATCTTCTTTGTTGGTCTGTCTTCCTTGACCTTCTCTTCCAACGGCTAGCTTTCCTTTACTTCGCTCCTTATTTTCTTCTTCTTTGACCACTTCGACCCATTCTCAGTTTATATGCCTTCTGCACTCTTCGTACTTCATCTTTTCTTCTTCCTTATTCCTCACTTTCTTCCTTAATTAATACCCAAGGGCCAACAGATGACCATAAATAATCGGATCACAAAATTTTCTGGGTTATCGCAAGCCCAAATAGATGACCACTAGAAGCCCCATTGTGACAATCATTAAAGATAGACTCAACTTCTTCGTGAGTCAAGAAATGATGCAATATATTATCTACTCCTCGGCGATACAAAGTTTCACTAACGATAAGTTAGTCCTTATCTTGGTATCATATACGTCGTTAGTCATCTCTTGAAAGATGTTGAGGGAACTTTAAAGTTTGAATATAGATCACAATATCTCCATACCAGGGGTTTGACGACGATACAAGGAAAATGTGTTCATCCACAAATGAATCAACATGAATAACATCCTCATATAACTGAGGGAAGTCCGATATTAACTTGGAAAAGACTAGTGATTTCTTGGTTTTCGCTGAAGAAAAATCGATATCAAACTCTTGCAATATGACAATCCATTTGTTATATTTCCCCCCTCTGATATGCCTAATAAAGATGTATTGAAATGGATTGACATCGAAAACCACAGTAGTTTTGCAAAGCAATATATAGTGTCGTAATCGTTGAACTGCGTGAACGACAGCCAAAGCTAACTTCTCTACGTGAGAATATTTGAGTTAAGGGTTGACTAAGTTCCGAATAAGATATTAAACGACTTTCTCATGGATCTCGTCATCCTCCTAAACTAAAACCATACCAATCATCCCTTTGGATGTGGCGATATAAATCAAGTAATCTCTATTGTAGTCTTCACATGAGGCAAGCGAGGGTTCACATATGTGATGTCAAACTTGATAACCTTAGAGACACAGGGGTCTAGATATCCTAACACATATAACAAGGAATTCCTCTGTGAAGGACACGTCTGGAGTACCTCCAAAGTCGACATCGCACAAGGGGTTTGACCCATATCCTCAACAATAGAGTAATTTTGGGCAAATCTAGAATTAGGTTTGTGGGTAGAGCGCTTGAGTACTCCTTTGGGAATACGAGGAAGAGGCTCTAGTTTTTGGATATGTAAAGGCATCTCTGGAGGAGGGGGAGACTCCAGACTAGGTATAGTCTATGAAGAACTGTAATTGCGAGACTGAGTGGATACATTAACCTGATACTTAACCATATTGATGCATATATGGTCATTGTCTTGCATTGATGGGTTTTGACTTCCACTCACCACATTTCTAACATTAGAAGAGCTCGAGGCCATGTGATGATTATGCGGAAAAGGATTAGTCAGCACAGTGGGTGGTAGAGATAAAATACTCGTAGCTTATGCAAGTTTGGGGAACATGTGGGTAAGGTGATCGTCTGTACAAAGATTGCAAGGAAACTTCACATTTATCCTTTATTTATTTCTCTCACCAACATTATTGTTCAAATTCTCATTATTAACGTTTTCCTTGGGTTTATTATTATTATTCCTCCCACCCTTACAATTTTTACCATGCCCTTTCTTTTTATTCCCTCCTAGTTTTTGGTTACCATTTGGGTTGGTTGACGATTGCACAGAATGTACATCTGTCGACTGAGTGGGAGTGGGGGACACAGATGAATATTTCCCTCCTATAGACTGATTTAGAGACAAGTCTTTCAACTAGCTTTCCACCAAGTCTTCATATGTTACATTTGTGGAGCCTACAATGCCATCGGCATGAGGTTCAGTATTTTTTCTAGGGTTGTATCTTGACCTCAATGCGTCTAGAAGAATTTTGTATAACATCCTAGATTGAGCATATATAATATCTAACTGTTGGGCTTTAAAAATCACTTTTTCCTCAGAAGTAACTTCGGATGTGGAAACATCCTTTGAAATATAAGGTTGTAAAGACTTAAGGAACCATTCTAAAAGGAACTTTGGAGGTATGTAGGCCTTGATCAACCTCTTCCTTCTACGCCACTCTTGGATGTGATTTGAGATATGGGTGGATTTGTCTTGGAGTAAGGCCGACATAAGTTATATGCCATCATCATAACGAACCGACAATTGGAAGTGGTTAAGGAAGACTAAAACCATCTGATTAAAAGTTCTGTATGTCCGCCCTGGTAGCTCTATGTACCATTTCATTGCAACCCTTGTGAGGGTGCGCTGAAACAATCTTAAACAAATATAATCATCATTAAGGGAATTAGAAGAGCACCAAAGATGAAAAGTAGTGACGTGATCACCAGGATCCTCACCAGTCTTGCCTTCAAATTTTGGAATATCCGAAGGAATCTTGGTGGGGATGGGGGGGCATGTCGGATCATGACACACAAGGTCATTCATTAATATATACAAGTCTGGTAGATTGAGCATAGTCAGAAAAGGGAGACGGGGTTGTGGCATCTGGCCCCAAGCTCCTGGGAAAGATTGTTGTTGGGTAATCACAACCCATACAGGGTTCTGGTATGCACCATGACCTTATCCGGGATTATAAAAACCTCCTCTGAACTGATTCATAAGGGGTTGTTTGGTCACCATTCCAGTAGGAATGCTATGATGAGGATTGTAAAGATTGCCCCCATCTAGAGTAGCTCCAAGTTGGGGGTTGCCCAAGGTGTGAAACTGACCTCCTCCGGGTGTGAATCCGGAGGATAGAGGTAGATTCTTCATGCCAAACGTGTTGGTTAGAATCGGTGTGGAGGATATAGGTGTAAAGGATGGACCATAAGTAGTAGCTTGTCCGCTAGGTTGACCACTCCATCCAGGAGCATTAAGACCAGGATTATACCTGGGGTGAAAAGGATGTAGGTTCCCAAGAGTAGGATTCATTTGTGGGATATGAGCACCAAAAAACAAGAATGGAATATGAAAAGGATCCATGCCCCCAAGTCCCATACTAGCATTCAAAATAGATGTTGGGATGGAGGATGAAAATTGTGATGTGAAATTCGGCATACCATAAGAAAAAGGGCTAGAGGTCATAGGGATGGACTGCGAATTGTGTCCATGTGTTCCAAAAATATACCCAAAAAGGTTCATCACAATGGGTTGAATAGAAACCACAGGCTAGATAAGAGTGATGATGGGAACCTTCAACACTACAACCATTTTGGCTAAAGGTGTCGAAGTAGTACCATTAACTATAGTGGGTACGAGATTCGAAGGACTCCCAACATCTTTCTGGCTTGACTCAATACTCATCCTTATATGATCACAAGTCTGGTAGGTGGAGGTGTGTGTACCATGTTTGATAACTTTATGCCTTTTAGAAGGAATAGGTTCAAGATGTAGTGGTCTGGCTCCACAATGACTCAAGACTTAAGATATAAAAAACAAATCCTAAGGCCAACTAATAACCAAAGAGAACACCAAAATAAAAAAAAATCCAATATGCACACAAACAGGATAAGGTGGTTGAAAGGGGCCTCCCTTCCTAAAGTAGGTATGCCTCTCCCAAGAGAGGCATGAGACTCCCTGCAAAACATCAGAGGTATCTGAATCAGTTATAAGGGCCCTCGTGGGCTTAACAACCAGTCTATCAGATCCCCTCGGAGACTTAATCCTCCATAAAAGTTGTGTGTTGTCCGACCCTTATCTAACACAGGGTACCTGCAGAATAACCCCTGCAAGTAACCTATGTGGCACATATGTCAAGAAACTAAGCCACCACAATATAATCGATGCACAGGTGAACAGTCGTAAGTCAGGTCTACCGTATGGGCAGGGTAACAAAGCCCAAAATCTCAAAAGCACCTCCTCTCACAGAGGTAAAGGTACTAGCAACATCCCCATATATGAATAGATCCTTAGAAATATATCTAATTCTAAGAAGGTATTGGGGGGATAGCCCCTCAACCAACTTCACGCGATCTCGTTCTTAACTCCAGTGTAAGTGAAGCCTCCTATCATCACCAATTATACAATGGATTTCACCACTCCCTTATTCAGACACATATGTTGATTTTAATATCCTTGGAGAAGTTTACTCACAAAATCCTATTCCAAGGCTCTAAATCCTAGGCTAGTTTGTTCACCCTCAAAAATAAAATCGTTTATAATCAATTTAAAATTTATCAACGTTACGTTTAGTAGCTTTTCTTACTCAAAAAGGTGTGGTCTTGAAACTGATGATGTTATGACTCAGCAAGTAAAATAAATGAATATGAATAAAATGCAATGTCCTAACTTCAATTACGAATAAATGATAAGATTTTCAAAATGCAACTTTCAATTTAATTTTGCAATTTCAGATAAGATGCAATCTTTCCATACATGTACTAAGATCAATGAGAAGAACCCAAAATATGAAATGCCAATAATGAAAAATGTATATTCTTTTGTATTTTCAATATAAAAGAATGAAAATGAAAGGACTGAACAACAACTTGATATAAATACCCTACTGTATGTAAACATAGAAAAACCAAGTAGAATATCAAGAAGCAAACACCCAGCTCGAGATGCAAGGACAATCAATGAAAAGGATGATGAGAAATAAACACGGCCCAAAAATTCAACCAAAAAAGGGTTTCCTATCACTTTGCAGACACTTAATAGGCATAAAAAAGACCTAAGAAAACTCAACAACCATCAAAACTTACCCAACAAACATCAAAATCAGAAATGAAGCAAAAAATGATGATGTACACTATTGTTCAGGAGAAAACCGCGTATATATGCTTCCTATAGAAAGACATCTCACATATGTACACGACTGTTAGGAAAAAAACCATGTATATGTGTTGAAACACTGGCAGGTTAAGGATAAGGCCAAGAAACTCATATTCAAAATCAACATAGGTTGTCAAGAAATCATACGACAATAAAATCAATATAAACGAGAGAAATCAAAGGAGAAAAATACTCCAAACCCCCAAAAAGAAGATTCCCTCCCCAGTATGGTCGCCAATTCTGTTACGATGAAAATCAGTCTATGGCATGGGGTAAACCATAACAGACATAAATGAATACATAAATCAACTCTAATCTCAAGTATGCTATATAAGAAAATATACTAACAAGACAAGATAAAGAGCCTACCTCATCCAGACATTCGATGAAGTCCACCGTTGAGCACTTGACTCAAAACAATACACCTGCAACTTGTCCTCAACAACCAAGATACAAAACCGTATGGTGATAATATATAAAGTTAGCACATATAATAGCATAATCCATCAATATTCATAACAAATACGTCCATGGAATAACAATTCAAATATTTGCAAGACATTAATTGGAAGAGAAAAGAGTATTTCTATTAAAATGTAATCAACAAAAGTTTATGAATGACAAATTTCTATGTCGGCATGTTCAAAACCGAGAAACTAAGTCCCATCCAGTTGGGCCTCCACCACTTCAATAATCCACCAAAGTCAAGCTCATATAAAAGAGACAGTGAGGTTATCCATCAAATATGGAAGAGCTTGGGGGTTGAACAATGTGTTCAGACTTAAAAGGACAAAGGGATGCAAACTCTATATGAAGTGAATAATTTCTCTAGAGTAACTTTGCTCTCAAAGTTGAATTCTTCTCCCCTTTTCCACAGCTTGGATATGGCCCATTTATATTCTTCAAATGGAACTAAAGGGCTGACTCAAAACGTTTCCAATATATGGAAGGTCAAGGATCATGGATCTCGTTTCGTGACATGGAAACCCAAAATTATTTTTTAATTTTGAGCACAAAACCCGATGTACACGGACTGTAATGGTGCAACCTGCGTATATGCATGGTGTATAGCTGTTAGGGAGCATATATGTGGAAAAATATATTTATTATATTTGGTATATGAAAAAAGGGACTTCAAGTCTACATAAGGAAATGGAAAAAGGCCTTATGAGCAAGTTTGCATGGGGTGATGCAAATCTTACTATAACACACTTCAGGAGTGTAAAAGAATACTTGGAATAAGAGCCAAATGGGCCAAAGTACAGTGGATAAAAGTTGTTAGAGAACAAATTATTAACCTACATGGGAATATTGTATGTCCCATATTTAGCTAACTTGAAGAAGCTCATAATGGATGAGCTTCATAGAATCTCATATTTTGGTCATCTTGGATACCAGAAAATGATAACGACCACAAGAAATTTGTATTATTTATCGGGAATGAAAAAGGACATAGCTGAGTACATTTCCAAATGCTTAGAATGTCAACAGGTCAAAGTAGAACAAAAGAACCCAACAAGGTTGTTGCAACCCTTGCCAATTTCGGAATGGAAATGGGAATTCGTCTCAATGGACTTTATCACCGAAATACCAAAGAAAACAAAAAACAACGATTCAATCATGGTGGTTTCGGATAAATTAAGAAATAAAACTCACTTTATTCTGGTGAAATATACCCACAAAGCGATCAACATTGCTAATATTTTTATGAAGGAGATTTTCAAGTTGCATGGCATTCCAAAGATGATTATATCAAATCGGGATGCCAAGTTCACTTCAAGTTTTTGGAAATCTTTGTTCATAGGTTCTGGGACTCAATTATAGTTTGGAACGACTTAATATCCCCAATATAATGGAAAAACAAAGAGGATGAACATGGGTTTCAAGGACATGTTGAGAATGTATTCAATGCATCAACCTAGGAAGTGGGAATACTACTTACCCTTAGTAGCATTTTCCTACAACAATGGCTATCAAGAGTCATTAAAGATGATCCCCTTTAAGGAATTATATGGAAAAAAATGTAACATCCCAATTAGGTGGGATAATCCAGTAGACCGGGTCACTCTTGCACTAGACATGTTAAAGGAAATGGAACTGGAAATATGATGCAGGAGCATCACCTTCAAAGTCAACAGCACACGTGTGGAGGTCGATGAATGACATCTCAACAATGACATAATCTCAAATCGAGCATTTAACTCAAAATTTAAATGGCTGTTGAGATATTTTTGTAAACAACATTTTAAAATGTAACTTGTTTGTAAAGTTGGGAAGGACTGTAAGAAACTGCAGATATGGAGTGTCAACTCTATCTGGCAATAACTAGTAGTTATTGTAATAGGACAGAGTAGGTAATAGATTTGAATTTGAAATGATAGATTTCAGAACAGGACGAGAGAGATCGTGGAGCCAGTCCTTAGATAGTTTTTTAGTATTGTATTGTAACAAATAGATAGAATAGAGGGATCAATAGAGTAGAGTAGAGTAGCAGAAACACTATGTATTTTGTTTTTCATGAATGAATAGAACAGACATAAATTGTCCCAAATCCTTGGACTATGTTCATTTCATGTGTGATTGAATGAATGTTATTCCGTGTGTATGATTTATTCCAATTCGTTCACGTATGATTGTTCAAGAGATTAACTGTATGAGTTCGTGACAAAGCTAGTTGAGTTTCAATCGTTTCTCTTCTGATACTTGTATGCAAGGTGTGCATCTCAAATGCAAGGAGTGTGTTGACTGAGTCTCGGATTGACTCAGAGAAGTTTAGAGAGAATCATAGAAACTCGGATCAGGTGTAAGGTGTGCACGACGTCAAGAAGCCAACAAGCTTTGAAGAACCAGCATAGAAGAATGTCAGGTGGGCGAGAAGGTTTTCTTTGCAAGAAAATCCTTCGAAATGAGTTATTCGAAATCCTGAGAATGTAAAGTGTGAGTGGGAGATCGAAATCCTTTCAAGGATAGAAGTTCAGAAGAGATAACACTTTCACAAGTGTTGGCGATATTTCAGAGATGAATTCATCATGAGAACAAAGGTTTGGAACCTTTGAAAGTGGATAAATATTCAAGGTAGAGAGATATCATAAGCTTAGGAGGAAGAACGGCCATGATTGTTGGATCATAGGGAAGAATATCGATAATCGTCAGATCAGAAGGAGGTGCAAGAATTTTATCACTTCCCGTACAGAGGAGAGACGTTGTTGGAGTTGAAACTTGATATTCCCAGAGTCTGCAACCCTAGAATAGAATATCGACCATCCAATCAGTAAGATAGATCTGAGCCATCAGATCACTGGAGGCGAAGACCAAGCGTCGTATCGCTAGGAGGAATCACAACCATTGGTGGCTTTAAGTTCAGGAGGGAGAGAGGTTTGAAAATTGAGATTCTCGAAGTCCGGAGCCCCGGAATGCCGAGGTGGAATCTCAGTCATTCGATTGATGAAGCACGAGCCATCAAATATCGCAAGAAAATAAGGAGGCAAGTTTGATACTTGAAACTCCTGGAGCACAGAGAGCAAGAAAGCCGAGCATATCTGGACCATTGAAGCCAAGAGGGTACATGTTATCAGCTCAGAAAATCTAGAGGAAGGTGGAAGTTGAAACTTGAAACACGTGAAGCATAGAGAGCCAAATATCCGTGATTCATTGATCTAGAAGGAGACACTTGTCAACAAATCTCATACTTTGGGGAAAAGCTGAAGTGAGTTTTTCAGTTTGAGAATGGAAATCATTGGAGTGCGAAGACCCGAAGTCCTATAATAAGATCTAAACTATTGGATTCGGGGTAGACATGGTGCAAATCTGTTAACTCCAGGTAAATTCCCAAAGTAATCCTCGATTGTAGGATCGGAGGACACACATCAGTGGATCTTAAGCTCCATGTAAAAGACATTGGAAGAAAGAGGTTTGAGATTTGAAATATCAGAAGTCTAGAGCCTCGGAGGAAATCTCGACCGTCGACAGAGAAGGGGATATTGGACCGTTGATCTAGTTTGAAAGGTCAAACACCTAGGTGAAGGTAGGGTCGTTGATTTATGGGACATGTGTCCATAGATCGCTAGTTCTGGAAGGTTGGAGTATGAAAGAGAACTGAGTTTGAGATTTCAAACTTTCGAAGTCCGAAATTGCGAATAGAGCCTCGACCATTGATTCAAGGAGAGATGATCTAGTCCGTAGATAAGAAGGGCTCACATTTGAATGTCGATTTGGATGCTATCATCAAGGTTGTGAGATCAATGATCCCATGTCATTGTGGGGATAGAAGTTGTGAGGAGGTTAAGGAATCGAAGGTGGGCCGCAATTTGAACTGTGGTTTTGTTTGGAGGACACATGTAGGCTGGAGGAGTATTGCAGGCCCAAAAGTGATTTAAATCCAAACCGCTTGTGACTGCACCTGCAATCACATGGTCATAGCCCTAGGTCACATCCAGTGAGGGATTATCTGAAAGGGAGCTAACGCTGACACTCTGAGTTTTCGCATAGAGCGCAAGGGGAAGGTCATGGGTTGTTGTCAGACCTACACCAAGAAGCCAAGGGGGCCTGTGTTTAGATACAGAGGGGGACCTTTAAGGTTCCAGAGAGTCTTCAGACTCGAGAATCATAGATCCAAGACCAGGAGGTCGTGCAACCCTATAGGAGAGTAGGGGGGCCTACATCACGTGGTATCATAGATGATTTAAGTTTGTTTGTAGACAAAAGACAAAATGAGAAAGGAGGAAAGTTGGTATCCTTTGTGGTATAAAATAAATTTAATTTTTGTTTGAAGGTGACGTAGTGAAATCATGTCACCCAGAAGGCGTAGAGAGAATGTCAAAATGGAAGAAGAAATGAGGCGACTCTGAATGATATTGGACGCCATGGAGACAACACAAAGAAAAGCACCAAACGCTGGTGATGTTAGTGAAGATTGTTAGGACCACATAATGTACCTTTTTGCCTATACTTTTTGCCACTATTATACTCTTGACCAACCATATTTAAACTCATACTATCACTTTACCTGATCATTTCAAAGGTAATACAACGTCCCTTCTCATTACTATACATTTAATCTGTTTTGCATAATATTTTACATCACTCTCATACTTGACCATTGATTAGAAATGCATAAGTGTTCAAAACTGCAGATTAGCATCTATGGCCATTGCTGAAACATAGAACTGTCACACAGTCCAAGGTCGTTGTTGCTGAAACACAGAACTGATGCTGAAACACAGAGCTGTTGTACAGTCCGAGGTCATAGATGCTGAAACACAGAGTTGCTGTGCAGTCCGAGGTCACAGATGCTGAAACATAGAGATGTTACACAGTTCAGAGCTGTAGATGATGAAACACAGAGGAAACCACCAGGACCGACGATGCTGAAATACAAGAAAGTCGTTACAGTCAGCGGTCAACAAAGCACCAATCGTCGCTCCCACATAAGAATGCTGACACAATCAAAGAGCGCAATTCACGTGGCTGAACAACCCGTGAATTGCGATGATGAAACAACATCAGCAGCAATGAGAAGAAGCTGTTACACCAGCTGTAACAACAATACCTTATTCAACTCCTATAATAGCATTTGGTTGCGCAAGACTAGGACATCCTATTTGGGTTTAAAAGTAGATCCAACTAAGGATAGGACGGAGATACACATTGCAATTTCTGATCAATTGTATCGAAGGGGGTTCCCTCTTTTAATGTAGAGGAAATCATCATTCAGGGATCCAAGTTTTATGTATTGAAAAGCTTCAGAGAGAAGGACGCACTTCATATTTTTCAGACTGTAATATGATATTTTGACAGATGAATAGAAAACTATTTTGAGCATCCGTCTCTAAGATTTTTCGTCTCAGGGGAATCTTGTGAGAAGGGAGGGCCCACCTTCATCACAAGATTCACCCGTTAGTTTTAGAAGTGTGTTAGTTCAATCTTTGTTTATGATTTGATTAACTGTTGTTGCTGAAACACTACTTTTAATGAATTCCTCTTTGCTGAAACACTACTGAACTCTGTCTTAGTTTATTGAATGAAATTCGTAATTCTTTTCATTAGCAACTTGTCTGATAATTTTATGAGGCTAGCCAGAAACTGGGTTAAGGTCTCCTGCTCAGAAAGGAAGGAATCATAACATCCTGTTCTCTGTAGATTTCCATTACCTCTGCAAGTGTGCTAGCCAGAAACTGGGTTAAGGGTTCCTGCTCAGAAAGGAAGGAATAGGAACATCTTGTTCTCTGTNGAAAACTGGATAGGGTACAAATTTTATTTTCCCATTCTCTGGTTACCAATAGAAAGGTATCAAGTTAGTTATAAGCTGCCTAAGAAGGCAGAAATAGCAGCATGGCAAAGATTGCAATAGGTGCAAGGGTTCAGAACGCCAACGGACAGTACCTCCCATAGTTACAGCTTGAGTAACTTACATGATTAGAGTCAGTATCAAGACTCTGATTCAGAGTGAGTTGCTTGAGGACATGCAACACCTTGAGTTGGGGGGGATGTTAGGACCACATAATGTACCTTTTTGCCTATACTTTTTGCCACTATTATACTCTTGACCAACCATATTTAAACTCATACTATCACTTTACCTGATCATTTCAAAGGTAATACAACGTCCCTTCTCATTACTATACGTTTAATCTGTTTTGCATAATATTTTACATCACTCTCGTACTTGACCATTGATTAGAAATGCATAAGTGTTCAAAACTACAGATTAGCATCTAAGGTCACTGTTGCTGAAACACAGAACTGATGCTGAAACACAGAGCTGTTGTACAGTCCGAGGTCGCAAATGCTGAAACACATAGCTGTTGTACAGTCCGAGGTCGCAGATGCTGAAACATAGAGCTGTTACACAGTCCAGAGCTACAGATGCTGAAACAAAGAGGAAACCGCCAGGACCGACGATGCTGAAACACAAGAAATCCGTTACAGTCAGCGGTCAACAAAGCACCAACTGTCGCTCCCACATAAGAATGCCGACACAATCAAAGAGCGCAATTCATGTGGCTAAACAACCCGTGAATTGCGATGATGAAACAACATCAACAGCAATGAGAAGAAGCTGTTACACCAGCTGTAACAACAATACCTCATTCAGCTCCTGTAATAGCATTTGGTTGCGCAAGACTAGGACATCCTATTCGGGTTTAGAAAGTAGATCCAACTAAGGATAGGACGGAGATACACATTGCAATTTCTGATCAATTGTATCGAAGGGTGTTCCCTCTTTTAATGTAGAGGAAATCATCATTCAGGGATCCAAGTTTTTATGTATTGAAAAGCTTCAGAGAGAAGGACGTACTTTATTTTTCAGACTGTAATATGATATTTTGACAGATGAATAAAAGACTGCTTTGAGTATCCTTCTCTAGCTTTTTCATTCCAGGGGAATCTTGTGAGAAGGGAGGGCGCACCTTCATCACAAGATTCACCCGTTAGTTTTAGAAGTGTGTTAGTTCAATCTCTATTTATGATTTGATTAACTGTTGTTGCTGAAACACTATTTTTAATGAATTCGGCTTTGATGAAACACTACTGAACTTTGTCTTAGTTTATTGAATGAAATTCGTAATTCTTTTTATTAGCAACTTGTGTGATAATTTTATGAGGCTAGCTAGAAACTGGGTTAAGGGTTCCTACTCAGAAAGGAAGGAATCAGAACATCCTGTTCTCTGTAGATTTCCATTACCTCTGCAAGTGTGCTAGCCAGAAACTGGGTTAAGGGTTCCTGTTCAGAAAGGAAGGAATCAAAACATCCTGTTCTCTATAGATTTCCATTACCTCTGCAAGTGTGCTAGCCAGAAACTGGGTTAAGGGCTCCTGCTCAGAAAGGAAGGAATCGGAATATCCTGTTCTCTGTAGATTTCCATTATTCCTGCAAGTGTGCTAGCCAGAAACTGGGTTAAGGGTTCCTGCTCAGAAAGGAAGGAATCGAAACATCCTGTTCTCTATAAATTTCAGTTATCTTTCACAAGTGTGCTAATCAGAAATAGGGCTAAAAGTTCCTGCTTAGAAAGGAAGGAATTAGATGGCCTTGTTCTCTGCTAGATAGTGTTACTTTTCTCTGCATTACTGTTTTCATGAAAGAGTGTTAATCAGAAACAAGCAATGAAGTCTCTGTTTGAGGATAAGGGTCCTGTTCTCTGGTTGCAGAATAGCTGTTCTTTTCTGTTGCAAGTGTTATTTTTAAATGTAATCCAGGATTCTTTAGATTAATCTTTAAAATCTGCAATAGGTAGGTGGCTTTCCTGTGATTTAAATCAAAACTTCAGTTTATGCAAAGCAAGTGTGATTAGTATAGTTTCTTGTACTACAACTGTAAGTTGCTTTTAGAATTGAGCATATATAGTGCGTGGTTATCTTTGAAATAACAAGACTTCCCTGGGTTGATAATTTATGTATCACTTGGTTGTTTGAGTCAATTAAGCAATTATAGTGACCAACAAAGATGAGAGTGAAGAAGAAACAGAGGGTGAAGAAAACGTAGCAGAGGATGCTACACAAAATCGCTTAATAAAAGTTGTTTCAAAGATAGGATCCAGAGCAAGAATAGAGGTACCTATGTACGAAGGAAATTGGAAGTTGAAGAATTGTTGGATTGGGTGCGTGCTATGGACAAATACTTTGATTACGAAGATATCGAGGAAGACAAGATGGTGAACCATGTAGTGACAAGACTGGAAGGTCATGCAGCATTATGGTGGGATGAAATGCAAGCCGAACATAGGAGAAATGGTAAGAAGAAAATTAAAAACTTGGATAGGATGGTATCTAAGTTGAAATCCAAATTTATCCCAAAGGATTACCAAATCAATATTTACAAAACATTGCAGAACCTGAAGCAGAGGGGTTTATTAGTGAAGGAGTACACTGATGAATTTTACCGACTGAACATCAAGGATGGACAGAAAGAGAATGAAGATGAGAAGATAGCTAGATACATCAATGGGTTGAGATATGAAATCCAATAGGAGAACAACATGATATATGTCAGTAAAGTTGAGGATGTTTATCAAGCAGCCTTGAAAGTTGAAGAAAAATTGGCCAGGAAGCAAAGCCAATGAAGTAGAGGAGGAAATTCAAGCAGAGGCAAGGGAACCAACATAGAGAATTTCCATAAGTCAAAGCCTGAAGATGACAAACAACATTGTCACCATGAGAAAGGTGGAATTTCTAAGGAAGGACAACATGGAGGAAGAGGTTCTTTTTCCAGAGGAAGAGGAAGAGGAAGAGCCAGAGAAGGTGTAGTTAAATTCTATACATGTGGAAAAGAAGGACATAACTCTTAGGAATGTCTCGATAGAAAGAGATAAGGCGAAGAAGCACACATTTCTGAAGCACATAAGCATGTGGAAGAAAAAGCAACAGAAGGAGGAAGAAACCTCATGATGAGGAAAATTCTTCTTAAACCAGAAAAGGACCCAAAGGAACCAGTTCAACGAACAAGTCTGTTCAAAACGACTTGCAAGTCGAAAGACCGAGTTTGCAATGTGATCATAGACAGTGAGAGAACTAAAAATCTAGTATCCATAGAGATGGTGGATAATATAGAGATAAAGACAACTACACATCCAAATCCATACAATGTATCGTGGTTGCAGAAAGGACATCGAGTCTTGGTAAGTCAACAATGCCAAGTTGAATTTAAAATAGGAGGTTATAGGGATGAAATATTGTGCGATGTAATTCCTATGGATGTTTGTCATATTTTATTAGGGAGGCCATGGCAGTATGATCAAAAGGTTATTCATGATGGAAGGAAGAATACTTATACCCTAGATAAAAATGGTAGAACACATATGTTGTTACCCATAGAAGACAAAGAGAAAAAGATAGAAGCTAGTTCAAGCATTCTTCTCATGAGTGGGAAGGAGCTCCTAAATGAAGTCAATAAGAAGAAAGAAATGTAGTTTTTGGTAGTGAGGAAGCCTAGGGTTATCTTTACAAATACTTTTGTAGAAGACTTGCCTATAGAAATCCAGGAACTATTAGAAAACTTTGTTGATATAATCATGGATGAGTTACCACACTCATTGCCACCCATCAGGAGTATAAGCCATCATATTGACCTTATTCCAGGAGCTAGTTTACCAAACAAAGAAGATTATAGGTTGACACCTAGAGAGAATGAGGAAGTCAAAAGTCAAGTCCAGAAGTTGTTGGATAAAGGGTTAGTCAGGGAAAGCCTAAGCCCATGTGCAGTACCGACTGTATTAAGTCCAAAGAAAGATGGGGGATGGAGGATGTGCACAAATTCCCAAGCCATCAACAAGATAACCATTAGATACAGATTCCCCTTACCGAGGATGGATGATTTGATGGATTGTTTGAGTGGAGCAAGCTATTTTTCCAAGATATACTTGAAGAGCATATATCATCAAATAAAAATGAGAGAGGGAGATGAATGGAAAACAACATTCAAGACAAATGATAAATTGTTTGAATGGTTGTTCATGCCATTTGGGTTGACGAATGAACCAATCACATTTATGAGGTTAATGAATGAAGTGTTGAAATAATTCGTAGGAAAATTTGTCATAGTATATCTGGATGACATATTAATCTTCAGCAAGACAAAGGAAGAACACTTAAGACATTTGACATAAGTGATGGAAAGGTTGTAGCAAGAGAAATTGCTGATAAATCTAAAGAAGAGTTATTTTATGAAGAAGGAGCTCATATATTTGGGTTTCGTAATCTCTTCAAATGAATTGAAGATGAACCTAGAAAAAGTGAGAGCAATTAGAGAATGGCCGTCAACGAGTAGTATATTTGAGGTAAGAATTTTTCATGGGTTAGCGAGTTTTTATAGAAAATTTATCTGACATTTCAGTGGCATATGTGCACCCATGTTGGACACTGTGAAGAAGAAACTTAAGTCCTTCAGTTGGATAGAGGAATCTGAAAAAAATTTCAAAGTGTTGAAGGAGAAAATCACAGAGAACCCAATTCTGGTGTTACCATATTTTGGAAAATCATTTAAGGTGAGATGCGGTGCAAGTGGATTAGCTATTGGAGTAGTCTTGAGTCAGAACAATAATATAGTTGCCAAGCAAAAGTATTCCACGTATGACAGGGAATTTTATGCAGTAATTCAATATTTGAAAAAATGGAGGCATTATCTAATTCCTAAATAATTTGTCTTGTACAATGATAATCAAGCTTTGCAGTTTATTACTAGGCAAGAAAAGATGAATCAGAAACATACAAAATGGGTAGAATTTATGCAGAATTTTACTTTTGCTATTAAGCACATTGTTGGAACTGCTAACAAAGTTGCAGATGCTTTGATCAAGAGGAGTTTCATTGTACATGAATTCTAGGTGGAGACCTTGGGGTTTGACCACCTCAATGAGATGTATAAAGAAGATGCATATTTCAAAGAGGCTTATGAGGCATGCAAGAATTCTTTGTTGGGAGACAGAAGCCCATGGACTGAATATTTGATCTAGGATGGATTACTATTCAAAGGGAGCCAATTATGCATTCCGAAGTGGTCAATTATTTACAACCTACTGAAAGAGAAACACAATGGAGGTTTAGCTGGACACTTTGGTCATGATAAGACATTTGCACAGCTGAGTAATTCATATTTTTGGAAGAGCATGAGAGAAGAAGTGAAGAAGTTTGTGAACAAATGTAGAATTTGTCATTATGCAAAAGGAAGACAACAAAACACTGGGTTGTATCAACCATTACCAATTACAGAAAGGTCGTGGGATGAAATCAGTATGGATTTTGTTTTAGGATTGCCTAGAACTCAAAAAGGGAGCTATTCTATATTTGTTGTGGTGGACAGATTCTAAAAAATGGCACATTTCATACCATGCTAGAAGACAAGCGATGCCACACACATCTCCAATTTGTTTTTCAGAGAAGTAGTAAGACTACATGGATTGTCGAGGAGCATAGTTCCAGACAGGGACACCAAATTTGTTGGACACTTTTGGAGGACTCTATGGAAGAGGCTAGGGATGAGCTTATCCTTTAGTTCAACATATCACCCTCAAACAGATAAACTGAAGTGGTAAACATAAGTCTCAAAAACTTATTGAGAATTTTAGTCATTGAGCAAGGTCGACAATGGCATCAGATTTTGGCATAAGAAGAATTTGCATTCAAAAATTCAGTGAACAGGAGCACAGGAAAAAGTCCATTTGAAATTGTGTATGGTATACAGCCAAGAGGGATCACATAGTTGATATATTTGAATCAAGATGAGTTCAAAAGTGTTGGAGTAGAGGATTTTGCAAAAAAAAATGAAGAAACTCCATGACAGAGTCAGAGAACATCTACAGGACAACAACCAAAAATACAAGAGCCGAGTTGATCAAAAGAGGAGAGAAGTTCAATTCGAAGTTGGAGATGAATTTTTAGCTCATTTGAGAAAAGAGAGGTTTCCAAGGGGAACATATAACAAATTGAAGATGAAAAAGATAGGACCATACAAGATTCTTAGAAAATCCACAGCCAATGCTTATGAGATTGAGTTTCCAGACAATGTTAGGATATCACCGATATTCAATGTTGCAAACCTATATCCTTACAGGAGAGATGAAGCAGGAGAATCAGATGATCAGAAATAAATTCAGTGGGAAGAGCAATTTCCCATAGCAAAAAAACCTCAGATGGAGAAAATTATTGAACAGAGGGATGGAAAGAAAACTAGAAGGAAGACATATACTGAATATTTAGTGAAGTGGAAAGATCATCCAATGGAAGATGCAAGTTGGGCCACAGAACCTGATATTTTGAAGCACGGGAAGACAATGAAGGATCTCATAGACAGGAGTCCCTAAAATGTTTTAACCAGCGGATTATGATGCAGGAGCATCACCGTCAAAGTCAACAAAGCATGTGTGGAGGCACATGAATGACATCTTAGCAATGATAGAATTTCAAATCGAGCATTTAACTCAAAATTTAATTGGTTTTTGAGATATTTTTGTAAACAACATTTTAAAATGTAACTTGTTCGTAAAGTTGGGAAGGACTGTAAGAAAATGCAGATATGGAGTGTCGACTCTATCTGGCAATAACTAGTAGTTATTGTAATAGTACAAAGTAGGTAATAGGTTTGAATTTTAAATGATAGATTTCAGAACAAGACGAGAAATATCATGGAGCCGGTCCTTAGATAGTTTTTCAGTATTGTATTGTAACAGATAAATATAATAGAGGTATCAATAGAGCATAATAGAGTAGCAGAAACACTATGTATTTTGTTTTTCATGAATGAATAGAATAGACAAAAATTGTCCCAAATCCTTGGACTGTGTTCATTTCATGTGTGATTGAATGGATGTTATTCTATGTGTATGATTTATTCCAGTTCGTTCATGTATGATTGTTCGAGAGATTAATTGTATGAGTTCTCGACGAAGATGGTTGAGTTTCAATCATTTCTCTTCTGATACTTGTATGCAAGGTGTGCATCTCGAACACAAGGAGTGCATCGACTGAGTCTCAGATTGAATTAGAGAAGTTGAGAGATAATCATAGAAATTCAGATCAGGTGCAAGGTGTGCATGGCGTCAAGAAGCCAACAAGCTTTGAAGAACCAACGTAGAAGAATGCCAGGTGGGCGAGAAGGTTTTCTTTGCAAGAAAATCCTTCGAACTGATTTATTCGAAATCCTGAGAATGTAAAGTGTTCGTGGGAGATCTAAATCCTTTCAAGGATAGAAGCTTAGAAGAGATAAAACTTTCACAAGTGTTGATGATATTCCAGAGATGGATTTGTTAGGAGAACAAAGGTTTGGAACCTTTGAAAGTGGATAAATCTTCAAGGTAGAGAGATATCATAAGCTCAGGAGGAAGAATGACCATGATCGTTAGATCATAGGGAAGAAGATCGACAATCGTCAGATCAGAAGGAGGTGCACGAATTTTATCACTTCACATACAAAGGACAGGAGTTGTCGGAGTTGAAAATTGAGATTCTCGGAGTCCGAAACCCTAGAATAGAATCTCGACCAT
This sequence comes from Picea sitchensis, assembly GCA_010110895.2. Lineage (NCBI taxonomy): Eukaryota > Viridiplantae > Streptophyta > Pinopsida > Pinales > Pinaceae > Picea > Picea sitchensis. Next base: position 77,611 of record SNQJ01S0001226.1, read on the forward strand.
CCAATCGGTAAGATAGATCTGAGTCGTTAGATGAATGGAGGCGAAGACCAAGCGTCGGATCGCCAGGAGGAATCACAGCCTTTGGTGGCTGTAATTTCAAGAGGGAGATCGGTTTGAAACTTGATATTCCTAAAGTCTGGAGCCCCGGAACGTTGAGGTGGAATTTCAACCATTCGATTGATGAAGCATGAGCCGTCAGATATCGTGATCACATAAGGAGGAAAGTTTGAGACTTGAAACTCCTGGAGCATGGAGAGCCAGAGATTTGAGCATATCTAGACCATTGAAGCCAAGATGACACGTGTCGGTTGCTCAGAATATCTAGAGGAAGGAAGAAGTTGAAACTTGAAACACGTGAAGTGCAGAGAGCCAAAGAGCCGTGAGTCATTGATATGGGAGGAGACACTTGTCAACAAATCTCATAGTCTGGGGAAAACCAGAAGTGAGTTTTCAGTTTGAGAATTGAAATCGTCAGAGCACGGAGACCCGAAGTCCCGGAATAATATCTGGACTGTTGGATTCAGGGTAGACGTGGTGAAAATGTGTTAACTCTGGGTAAAATCCCAAATTAATCCTCGATCGTTGGATCAGAGGACACACATCAGTGGATCTTAAGCTCTAGGTGAAAGACATTGGAAGAAAGAGGTTTGAGATTTGAAATCTCATAAGTCTAGAGCCTCAGAGGAAATCTCAACCATCGATCAAGAAGGGGCCGTTGGACTATTGTTCTAGTTTGAAAGGTCAAACACCCAGGTGAAGGAAGGGTTGTTGATTTATGAGACAGGTGTCCATAGATCACTAGTTCTAGAAGGTTGGAGTACGGAAGAGAGATGAGTTTGAGATTTCAAACTTTGGGAGTCTGGAATTGCGAAGAGAGCCTTGGTCGTTGATTCAAGGAGAGTTGATATGGTCTGTAGATAAGAAGGGCGTAGATCTGAACATCGATTTGAACGCTATTGTCAAGATCATGATATCGATGATCTCATGTCATTGTGGGGACAGATGTTTCGAGGAGGTTAAGGAATCGAAGGCGGGCCACAATTTGAACTGTGGTTTCGTCTGGAGGACATGTGTAGGCTGGAGGAGCATTGCGGGCCCAAAAGTGTTTTAACTCCAAACTACTTGTGACCACACCTGCAATCACATGGTAATAAACCTAGGTCACATCCAGTGAGGGCTTATTCAAAAGGGATATAATGCTGACACTCTGATTTTTTGCACAGAGCACAAGGGGAAGGTCACAGGTTGTTAGACCTACACCAAGAAGCCGAGGGGGCCTATGTTTAGATACATAGGGGGACCTTTAAGGTTCCAGAGATTTTTCAGACTCAAGAATCAAAGATCCAAGACTGGGAGGTCGTACATCCCTACAGGGGTGTAGGGTGGTTGCATCAGGTGGTATCAGAGATGATTTATGTTTGTTTGCAGACAACAGACAAAAGAAGAAAGGAGGAAAGTTGGTATCATTTGTGGTATCAAATAAATTTAATTTCTATTTGAAGGTGATGTAGTGAAATCATGCAACCCAGAAGGCGTAGAGAAAATGTAGAAATGGAAGAAGAAATGAGGTGACTTTGAATGAGATTAGACGCCATGGAGACAACACAGAGAAGAGAACTAGATGTTGATGATGTCAATGAAGATGAGAGCGAAGAAGAAGTAGAGGGTGAAGATAATGTAGCAGAGGATGCTACACAAGATCGCTTAATAAAAGTTGTTTCAAAGATAGGATCCAGAGCGAGAATAGTGGTACGTATGTATGAAGGCAATTTGGAAGTTGAATAATTGTTGGATTGGGTACATGCTATGGAAAAATACTTCAATTACGAAGATATCCAAGAAGACAAGATGGTGAATCATGCAGTGACAAGACTAAAAGTTCATGTAGTGTTATGGTGGGATGAACTGCAAGCCGAACGCAGGAGAAATGGTAAGTAGAAAATTAAAAATTGGTATAGGATGGTAGCTAAGTTGAAAGCCAAATTTATCTCGAAGGATTACCAAATCAATCTTTACAGAAGATTGCAGAACTTGAAGAAGAGGGGTTTATCAGTGAAGAAGTACACTAAAGAATTTTAATGGATGAACATCAAGGCTGGACAGAAAGAGAATGAATATGAGAAGACAGCCATATACATCAATGGGCTGAGATATGAAATCCAAGAGGAGATCAACATGATGTCTATCAGTAAAGTTGAGGATTCTTATCAAGCAGCCTTGAAAGATGAAGAAAAATTGGCCAGGAAGCAAAGCCAATGGAGCAGAGGAGGAAATTCAAGTAGAGGCAAGGGAACCAACAGAGAGAAGTTCCAGAAGTCGAAGCCTGAAGTTGACAAACAACATAGTCAACATGAGAAAGGTGGAATTTATAAGGAAGGAAAACATGGAGGAAGAGGTTCGTTTTCCATAGGAAGAGGAAGAGGAAGAGGAAGAGCCAGAGGAGGTGTAGTTAAATGCTATACCTGTGGAAAATAAGGACATAAATCTTGGGAATGTCCTGACAAAAAGAGAGAAGGTGGAGAAGCACACATTGTTGAAGAACAGAAGCATGTGGAAGCAGAAGCAACAAAAGGAGGAATAAACCTCATAATGAGGAAAATTATTCTTAAACCAGAAAAGGAACCAAAGGAACCAGTTCAACGAACAAGTTTATTTAGAACTGCTTGCAAGTCAAAAGACAAAGTTTGCAAGGTGATCATAGACAGTGGGAGCACTGGAAATCTAGTATCCACAGATATGGTGGAGAAGCTAGAGATAAATAAAACTGCACATCCAAAGCCATAAAAGGTATCGTGGTTGCAGAAAGGACATTAAGTCTTGGTAAGTCAACAATGCCAAGTTGAATTTAAATAGGAGGTTATAGGGATGAAATATTGTGTGATGTAATTCCTATGGATGTTTTTCATATTTTATTGGGGAGGTCATGGCAGTATGAATGAAATGTTATTCATGATGGAAGGAAGAATACCTATACCCTAGAGAAAAAGGGTAGAACACATATGTTATTACCCATAGAAGACAAAGAGAAAAAGATAGAAGCTAGTTCAAGCATACTTCTCATGAGTGGGAAGGAGCTCTTAAATGAAGTCAAGAAGAAGAAAAAAATGTGGTTTGTTGTAGTGAGGAAGCCTAGGGTTATCATTACGAATAATTATACAGAAGACTTGCCTATAGAAATACAAGAACTATTAGAAAACTTTCCTGATATAGTCGTGGATGAGTTACCACACTCATTGCCACTCATGAGGAGTATAATCCATCATATTGACCTTATTCTAGGAGCTAGTTTACCAAACAAAGTATCTTATAGGTTGACACCTAGAGAGAATGAGGAAGTCAAAAATCAAGTCCAAGAATTGTTGGATAAAGGGTTGGTCAGGGAAATCCTAAGCCCATGTGCAATACTGACTGTATTAAGTCCAAAGAAAGATGGGGGATGGAGGATGTGTATAGATTCATGAGACATCAACAAGATAACAATTAGATACATATTTCCTTTACCGAGGATGGATGATTTGATGGATTGTTTGAGTGGAGGAAAATATTTTTCCAAGATAGACTTGAAGAGAAGATATCATCGAATATGAATGAGAGAGGGAGATGAATGGAAAACAACATTCAAGACAAATGAAGGATTGTTTGAATCTTTGGTCATGCCATTTGGGTTGACAAATGCACCAAGAACATTTATGAGGTTAATGAATGATGTCTTGAAAGACTTCATAGGCAAATTTGTCATAGTATATCTGGATGACATACTAATATTTAGAAAGACAAAGGAAGAACACTTAAGACATTTGACATCAGTGATGGAAAGGTTGCAGCAAGAGAAATTGCTGATAAATCTGAAGAAGAGTTCTTTTATGAAGAAGGAGCTCATATATTTGGGTTTTGTAATCTCTTCAAATGAATTGAAGATGGACCCAAAAAACGTGAGAGCGATCAGAGAATGGCCATCACCGAGCAGTATATTTGAGGTAAGAATTTTTTATGGGTTAGCGAGTTTTTATAGAAAATTTATCATAAATTTTAGTGGCATATGCACAACCATGTTGGACACTGTGAAGAACAAACACAAGTGTTATCATTGAAATTTCGTCCACAAATGGTTACAGGAATTCAGCATCTCCAAACAACTATTAGTTCATCCATGGCCCAAAAAATGCATTTCCAAAGGGCACAAAACTATACAATTGGTTATAAAATCAACATGCACTCAAAATACAAAGGAAGCGCATGCATGTGTGCCAGTCGAAAACGCCAGAAAAGCGCACATGCGCCTGATGCGCCACTGTGGACAGAAAAAGCCGTGCATACCTCAGAACAACGCATTTATGATTTTGGTCTGCCTTCCACCCACTTTTGGTTCATCTCCCAAGTTGATTTGACACCCAAATATGAGTTGAATCTGAGTGGGGGGTTGGTCAAAGACCTAAGGGTGTCGTAAAGAGCCCCGTGTTCACACTAAAGACTAGTTGAATAATGCTTCAAAGATTTTCTATAAAAAGAGGCCATGGGTGCACTATATTTCCAAAAATTCATTTGTATTGTTATGCTGCCTATATTCTCTTGGAGGAACCTCTTTCCTCATTAGAGCATACAAGCATCATTTCATTGTGCTATTCACATCACCTCTTGAGTGAATGAGATTTGGATTTCTTCACCATTTCCTTCTAGTTTGCTATTTGTAAGAATATCTCAATCTTTGGGGGTTCAAGAGCCCTCCCTTTGAGGAAGAGGGGACCCATAGGTCTCCCTTTCTCTTTGGTGTTTTCCTACTAATACAATCTATCCACTGGTGGCATGAATGGTGTTTATTTTTTTATTCTGATATCCTTATGCACTCTAGTTTAGTTTCTTTTATTGTTTTTAGTTTACTTATTTGTTTATTTTCTATGCTTGATGTTTCTAACTCTTGCATTCACTATTGTCTTGTCCAGCTAACCCAACTGGACTTGTAAGTGTCCTTCTTTTGCTCACTTAGGTGAGGAAATGGACACAACAGATTGGCAATTCCGCTGGGGATAGGTATCAATTTCCCCCCCATTTTGGTTATTTCAACACTTCTTTTTGGTTTATTTAACTTGCAGGAACCATAACTGGCCCAAGCCTGCCTGCAAGAAGCTAAATTCGGAGTTGAGCTGAGAGAATTTCATCCAAAATTTTCTTCCCGGCCGTGTAACAGAAAGTGCACGGGTTTTTTAACCCATAGGTGTGTCTTTTGAGCATGTGCACCCAACTTTCTATGTTTCTTAGTGCATTCTTTGCACCTGTGCCAACAGGTCATTTTTTATTTGCGCATTGGCACCACATGCGCCTCTATTTTCTCTGCGACTTGCGCATCTGTCCAGAAATTCACACATTGTAAGGGTTTTTGTGATATGTTGAAGGCCCATAGCCTTATTAATCTTGATTCTATGCAAATTGTAATATGCACCACACTTATATTCCCTCTCCACATGAAGGGTTAGTCAAAACATAGGCACTTAGGGGGTTAAAATCCATATTTATCCTCTTTTTTCTTTCATTTTGCCACATGTATGGCTTGCTTTGATTAAAGCTAAGTTGGAATCATTCTATATCACATATAAATAACACTTGCATTGGGACCAGAAGTTGAACGTCAATCATTGAGTATTCTCTTCTCTCGCGCCATAGAGCGATCTTGAGAATTAGAAAAACGATTGAGGGAAAATTTCATCTCCCTTAAAGACAAAATCTTTAGGAGAGGACAATAGCCCCCTCGGGACTCCTCTTGGTTTCTTTTTCAAACACATATTAAATTTGTAAGGGCCAATACATGCCCACATGCTACAAAGATAGGATAGTTTTGAATTTACTTTCTTAGATTACATCACTAGGGAAGTTTAAAGGTTTTGTAATGGGCCCATACATGCCCACATGTCCACAATCTAGGATAGTTTTGTGAAGCTTTATTAGATTAAATCACACTAGGGATTTAAAGGATTGGTAAGGACCCACATGTCCACATGCTAGTTCTCTAGGGACTTTAAAATTCTGTAAGGTTGTACCAATGGCATTTAGTAAATTAGGTAATCAAGACTTGTAAGGACCACATGAAGTCCACATACATCAAGGTGACACCTAACTTATTAAAAATTTGGCACACTTTCACTTATTCACACACAAAGTCAGTATTCACTCACATAGTTTCATCTAGAATCATGGAGGTAGAAGTAGTTTTCCTCCAAAGGGATTCCGAAATGCCCAACCCTTTTCTTGACAAGACTATCCACTCCCACTTAATTTCAATGAGATTGGTTCACACCCCCAATCTCTCAAAACAACCACATCTAAATTTTTTCTAAAAACTCTCTAATTTTTCCTCCACAGGAGGTGCCAAAAGAAATTTTTTAGTCTAGGTAGGATCTCGGGAATAGGCATCCAAATAACTTCCCGATATCTGGTTCTCACATCTTCAAACAGTAAAAGTTGACAAATAGGGAACTTTTAAACCCTCCAAGTCAAGTGTTCCTACACCATAAGATAGGGAGATACCCATGAAGGGTCAAAGGCCAAGGTACGGTTGTTCTATGCGTCCCCCCTTAAGGCACCCACCTCTTGGACGGGATCCAGCCCGTGACCCATTTCTGAGGTCGAAAATCTAAATGTCGCACTTTGACTGAGGTACCTAGTGACCAAATTTTAGGACATCTACCCAGGTGGTAATTGTGGATTGCAATTGCACCTTGATCAGATTTTGTGTGGATATTGGGAGATATCGCCAGCTCTTTTGAGATATGCACCCTCTACCCCTCATTATAACTGATTATTTCATCCTTCACTAGTGCCTCTTCCGGTGGCTTCAGACCCCACTGTTGAGTGCTATTGGAAAGTCCAGTGCTATTTGAGAGGAAGGACGTTACGTATTTTAGGACACGAGCATTTTTTTTCTTTGTTCTCCCACGCGGACAAAAATTACCTAGCCACATGTATGTTTCTTTGTCAATTGATTTATGTATGATGCTCTTGTGATTACAAACGATCGTGAGATATATTGTGAAGGTCCAAAAATTATAAACAAAGACTCTTATGCATTTATTGCTCTCATCACCATTTTCACACATCCACTTTGCTATTCGTACATCATAGGGGACCCAAAGAATCACTGTCATTCCAGACACTTTCTAAATCTCCCTCCTATTCTAGGAGGAGTTCCTAGTCTTGCCAACTCATCGACTCCACCTTCCCACACCCCTATGAGTGCTACTGTCTTGGGATCAGTTTTTCTTGGTTCTACTTTACTTGGGTCCACTTCCCAAGGTAAACCATCCACTCTCTCTCCTTTGCACGGAAGCGGGGGGAAAACTTGTTCCCAAGGGGGAAGTACCACCCCACCTAACCCCCCTCACGGGTTTGGTACACACACCACGCACACCATGGCTGGAATTAACCCTCCACAACCACTCCAAATGACATACTTAGCTTCTCTCAACATATCGGATCTAAGCAAGCTCACAAATGGTCATATATTGCATGACCCCACATGGCCCGCAATGCCTACTGTTATCACCCCATAAATTATGGGAATCAACTGATGATTTTGATATTATGGATATTATCTGTATCTAGTGCTCTTATTGGCAATTGATTTTTCATTCTGCAAATAAAAAAGGAAAAAATAAAGTAAAAAAGAAAAGAAAAAAGAAAAAGAAAAGAAAAAGAAAAGAGGGCATAAAAGAATTGAAAGAAAAGCCCCATGCAATAATAGTAACTTGGCCATACCTTTCAAGCATGGCCAAGTTCTTTTTAAATTTGATGTTCATATGTTAGTGAATAAATCTGACCTGACTGTCTAATCCTGTTCAGATAGCCCCTAGGTTAGATTAGTGAATAAATCTGACCAGAATGTCTAATCCTGGTCAGATAGCCCTTAGGTTGAGTAATTTCTTAACCCAACAGTTTAATCTGGGTTAATTGTCCTAGGAAGATAGGTTAGCCTGTAGGTCAGTTGCTTTATTGTTCAAGTCCATTAAAACCAGTTTGAAATTAAGAGTACACCATGTTCCAAATGCTTAGAAAATAAGTCGTTCAAAGTCTCATGGTGGTGTTCCTTTGTAAAATTGAAGAAAAAACCCATAAATTGGCCTTTATCCTAAGTCTTCCCCAAGTGCATACGTCATTTGATCTTGATCTATGTTTCTTGCACTTATCAACGGTCTCGATCATGACGCTAAGATCTACGGCTCACAGCACATTCCGGACCCCCCCGACCATTCTATTTTTAACCGGGGGGGTCTGGAATCGGTAATAACAAGAGCGCACATCTACACGACCCAGATTAAAGCGCTTAAATCAAAGGTCCACAATGGATTCCGGACCCCCCCTTCCGTTCTAGCTTTAATAGAGGGGGGAGGGTCCGGAATGAGTATTAAGGAGCGCACTAAGATCTACGGCCAGGAAACTAGCGCGCAGATCAATGGACCACAATGGATTCTGGACCCCCCCTGGTGTTCTGCCTTTAACCGAGGGGGGGGGTCCGGAATGGATATTCCCTTCGGCGGGCCCATGGTCATACATGGCATCAGACTATCGGTCCTCAAGTCACTTACCCCACATGTTATCTGACAACCCCGTCACTCATAGACGTCATCCTCCACTGGGTCCACTTGTCCCACTTGTTCCCGAGGTCGTGTCCCATCCCATAAATGTTGTCAGTCCCTGCTATCAGTCCTTCCCCCTTTCACTCATGACCAACCCCTTATTACGACTTTCATTTCCAATTACCTCCAATCCCTAGCATCCACGTCACCCATCCATACTTTCTAGCCACCGTCACCTGCCACATCACCCCCAAGTGGCCCGTTGTCCATTAATTACTGGATAGTATACCTGTTGTCATGCTGACCATTTTCCCACATCCGAACGACCCCATTTTCGAATAAAAGTACCATTATTTCCCTTTCATTCGTTATTTGTCCATCATGCCAGAAAACTTACATCTTTTTTCTCCATTGCTGCCCCGTCGCCTTCGTTCACAGTCAGTCGACCCCACTAACATATTTTTTATTGCAGGTACTGTTGCAGATATGGCGCCAAAGCCAAGACCAGCGGAAGGAGAAGAGAATCCTTTTCTTCCTCCTCCTGTTGACCTGGACAAAATCCCTTTGGTGGATAAAGATAGGCTGATTGCAGATACTATTTGCGAGTTCGATTTTTTAGATCTATAGTCATGGCTTCGGGAAGTGTTCCTGGACCAGAGCGATGAGATTGGACTCTGGGAGTCTAATTTGCCCCTGTACCTTTTTCCCCAGATACACTCCTTTCCCGAATTTGCCCTCAAAAGACAAGCCCATTATATTCCTAACCAGAGGGCCATCGTTTCATCATCTGGAGACGTCCTCTTTTTCATCACTCCCGAAGACATCGACCAAATGATGCAGATTCCCCGTGCAGATTCTGTCTCCCCTTTCAATCTAGAGATCCTTACAGAACTGTACCAAAAGATGACCTTTCCACAGAGAGCTCAAATTTTTGAGTTGTTCCTTCCCACCTCTGCTCAACGCCCTACCACCAGTCCACCTTTCCCATCATCCATGTTCTCAACCAAGGGAAACCAGATCATTTCCTCCCTTTGCACTCTATTAGGATACTATTCCGACCAGTGGGTAGATGAGCCCATTCTGGGTTTTCTATCCATTTTCTCTACTGACGAAAAACCCACCACCCAGTTCGATTTCAGTACCTTCCTGGCCAACAATATTCACGAACAGTTTGTGAATTTTGGCATGGAAGGCATGTTCAGGTATTATTCTATATTGGCCTACATGTTCGTTTTCTATCAAGTAGACAAATTCAGTTTTTCAATACAGAAAATGGATGCAGACAGAAGGCCACAACCAGTCACAGCCTGGACATCTTTATTGAAGCATAACTCTACTAAATATGACTTCAAAGAATTTATTGATCAGTTTTATCACCCTATGGTAAGCATGCTGACTGGTATGCCTGAGCCACGAATTAATGATGAAGTCCAGAGAATTCTGTAGCTCTCGGACAATGCAAAGACAGGAGACTGGTACCTGTATCAAAACTACACTGAGATCAGAGTTTTCAGATGCGAATTGGCACCTTACAAGCTGCCCAAATATGTGCCGGTAAGAATCTTTGCATTAGAGTATATTAGACATATTATGAATTCGGATGAAATTCATTTTGTTTCCCTGAAGAAGAAGCAGCAATTGAGAATCAAGGGGCAAATTGGCTCCTTCATCTGCAACAGTCGAGGCGCTGGGGAGGAAGCGGACAGGATGTTGAGAGAAATGAAATTCTCTATGAGTTTCCCATGGCACTATGATCCATGTGGGATCATTTCAGACATTCGTGTGAAAAATAAAAATATCCCATATGTGCACGAGTCTAAGCCCGATATCGAAAAATTTGCAAATCAGACAGTGTGGGTTCCTGACACACTGATCGAATCGGAACAATAGGTTCCCCCAGCCACCATAACACCAACTTCTACACCACAGGTCCCTAAAAAAAAGAGGCCTCGACAGGATTCATCTTCGCTTGTCACGGAGGTGTCTTCTGAAGAGTTCAATTTGCACACAAAGAAGCCCAAGACAGTCTCAGTTCCGTGTCCAACTGAAGAATCACAGGTTCTGCCTACCGCAGTAACCAAGACGGTCACCCCACCTTTCAGCTCGAGTCAGCATAAGGGGATCACCACATTTGTGCCGAAGAAGTCCACTGACTCCCACTTAGATACTTAGCAAGGAAAGACTGGGCCTAAATTGAGCATCTTCGAGAAATATGAGATGATCAAGAAGAAGAATCTAACCCTTACCAGCAGCACTTATGCCTAGCTCCGAAAACAAACATCGACTGTGCAACATAGATTTCTATCTGCATTCGACACAGAGAAGGGTAGGATGCACATGGCCTACCTCCAAGCACAGGTACCTGATCCTAAAGTGATTTCGGACTTCAAGAGGGCCACCTTCGAATTCCAGGCGAAGGATGTACATCCAGCAGATCAGATGGATCTGCACAAACAAACAGGGGAGATGATTTCCCACACATTAGCACATGCTTCAGCATCTGCAGCAAAGTTTCAAGTGTCACTGAACAATGCTCAGACACAACTCAAGCTGGAGAAAATATCATCTTTCACAAAAGACAACAGAATCAAGACGTTGGAGGAGCTGGTCCTCAAGATCGGTTATGATCCGATGAACATCAAAGCAGCAGAAGAGATGATAAAGAAAAAGAACGCAGACATCGCATCCTTAAGAAAATAGCTAAAGCTCCCGCCCACAGAGGACTCACAGGCGAAGGAGATAGCAGAGAAGGAAAGTGAGAAGGATGAGATGCTAAAATTGCTCATGGAGCAGAATGCTCAGCTCAAGGAAATGGAAGCTGAGATGGAAATATTATTGAAAGAGAAAGAACAGATGAAGCCGATGGAAGGCATTCCATTGAGTTCTATCACCATTTCCGGATTGAGCACTGCAAGAGTTACAACAATCCCATCATCAACACCAGTGACATCACAGGAGGGAACAACTGATCTCACAAAATCCCTGGAAAAGATGAACCTACAAGAAAATGAAATCAGCAGGCTTAAGAAAGAAGTTGAGAACCTCCAAGAACTCAAAACTTCTTTCCAGTCTAGTCTCTCCAAAGAGAAATAGGTAACTGAGCAACTAAGGAAGGAACTACAGTAGCTCCAAAAACAAACAGTGGCAGGGAAGACTTTGGCTGAGGTCAAAGAGAACGTATGGACAGATATCATAAAGTCCATAAATGAAATATGGCCAATGATCCAGATTATGTTTGAACAAAATGAGTTGGTCCAGAGGAGCCAACAGGCCATTGAGAAGATTAGAATAGAGTTGGGAGACATGCCCACACAAGCAAATGAGATCATCAGATTCTTAAATTCTAAGAACAGAGAAGAGCTAGAGGAATTGAATATCGAGGATAGAACAGAGACCATAATTGAGGTTAAAAGGGTTTTGACTAAGAGAAGTCTAATGCTTCAGCTGGAAGAAAAGGTTCAGGTCATGGACCAAGGAGTACAAAGGTTCTTCAACAAGATCGAAGCTCTCCAGAAAAAGGGTCTCCCCGGTCTGAAAGTGATTAATGATAAATTAATGACACTCCCAGATTATAAAAAGAAACTGTCTGAAGTGTCTAAAGATAGTTCGAAGTTTGCTGACATACAAGGGAGCATCACTGGTAAAGCATTCCTGGATTCTCTTCAACTGTACATCAGTATCCAACATGAGATTCGATACATTTTCCTCACAAAGCCCACGTTTTCCAAATATACAGAAATGGATGAATTGTATCGAAGATTAATCAAAGTCACTGTGCCTAGTCAGATTAGATAGGAGGAGCTCTACGATCTTCTCGATTAGCAGCTAAGCTGTACCGGTCCAGTCACCTGTCCAGTCAGAAGAGGTTACACAAAAACATCGCCAATGGCCTACCCCAGAAGTTTCGCATGCAGTTGTACTGAGTCATCAAGTAGTTTTGATTAGTTAAATCAGTTAGGCTAAAAATAGAATGAGCATGTCCTGATCATTTATGACAGGAACGTTTGTAATTTGAATTACAAATACTTCACCTTTCGAAGTATTGAGTTTTTTTGATCTTTACACCCTGACGCTATCAGACTGTAACTATTTTTGAAGAGATCTTCCATTAATAAAGAGGAAGCACTTTTACAGGATTCTTGCGTGTATTCACTGGTGAAGTTTTTCTACTAGTTGAATGTTTTCTTTTCTTTGTGATCATATTGTGTTCTGAAACTAATCTTTAAAAGTAACGTATGTTGCAGGATTTATCTTAGATACCCTGTTTCTGACTTTAAAGGTTTTAATGTTTATCTTCTAAGGTTTTCAATTAAGGAATTCTTAACTGCTTCTTAGTTGAATGATCTTTCTCATCTTTTCTTCTGTTCATCATTTAAATTATTGAAGATCCAGTGAGTGTATTATCTTTCCCTATAGAAGTATTTATTTTGCGTTTATGGTTTGTATCTCCTGTTTATTTTAACACAGACTCCATAGCCCAATGGAGGTGTAGGCTGTCTCAACCAATTCAAAACACTTTTACAACCAAACCTACCTGTTCCTTTACCTAGCCTAACATCTGAAGTTAAAAACAAAGCTAAATCATATAGAGAGATCCCTCTCTGAAGCTAGAAGGGCTAGATTCCCATCTTTAAAAGTGGTTGGATAAAGTTACCTTTGTAAGTTTCTTCTTTTTCAACCTCTAGGAAATTTACCAAGTGCTAACACCTACCAAACTACCTTTAGACATACCCAAGTTTGAAGGAAAGGTAGGAGACGACCCTGCCAACCATGTCATGACCTTCCACTTATGGTGCTCTTCAAATATCATCATGGACGACTCCATATGATTAAGGTTATTCTGATGCACACTCACTGGCCCATTAGCCAAGTGGTATGTAGACAAAAAATCAGGGTCCCATGCGACGTTTGAATCTTTGGCCAATTTTTTTTTGACCTTCTTTCAATTATCAATCCACCATGAAAATGGTCTTGAATTACTCTCTGATTTTAAGCAAACCTCAGCCACACATATCGCTGACCACATTCACGAATGGTGTCGATGACGTAGTTTATGCAAAGCAAAAACCACCAAACAACAATTCCTTGATTAGTTTCTCAGATCACTTGTCTCCCTCGGTAAAAATGTGGCTTCCACCTTCCCCCAATTCAAAGAACAATCTATCAACAAATCTCAACAATACGACCTCATCGATTCACAGTCAGGATACTTATACACAGTACTACCTGACCTCCCAAGACCTGTACCATTCATCCAGGACAAACCTGGGATGTCTCACTCAGTGGAGGGATTGATTGGTACCACAACACACCATAATCGACACCCCCAACAACCACCTATGTATGGAACACCTCAATATCTGTCTATATATGGAGGACCCCCTTACTATCCTCCTCCCCC
>SNQJ01S0001226.1:91613-103614 GCA_010110895.2 Picea sitchensis
AATGGACCCCCTCCGACACCCACAATGTGCCTAGTTGTCCAATCAAGTTCTGGTACCCCTTCTACCTCAGCTTATACCTTAAGCACTAGTGAAAGAGCTACGCCTTCCTATGTAACCTACGGATCATTGCCACAAAATAATCCATACTTTCCATTTCCTATCCTCCCACAACCCATGGATCTACCACAAGGACACCCACACGTTGGAGTTAATTTTTTTCAACCCTCTCGCATTCAACAATATCAAAATTTGGAACAACTAAATATGGAAAATATGACCCATCAGTCGAATAATGCCAAAAATAAAGGAAACAACTGAAACAATAATAATCCTAGACCAGAAGGGAATCACCCCCAACAGAACCAACCTGTCGGGGGAAACCAGAATCAGGGGAACCAGAACCCCCAAGGGGGCAATAATAACAAATGCCAAGGGACGAATCACAACAATATTTAGACAAACTTCCCTTGTGCCCTTTGTGGTGAAAATGGCCACTATACTCACCATTTCCCTCAAATTGTTCAATTTGAATGGATGAAAGAATCCAAAAATGGACCACGTCCCCCAGCACTGCCTTCCCCTCAGTGGGCCCCACAACAATATGTGCAACAAGCACCCCCAGTCGTGTTGCAAAACCCCATTCCACACCAAGGGGTTTTGAACATACAATAGGAGATGCATCCTGCCCCACCACAGATGGGACAGTATCCAAACTTGAGAACTTCTGCAAATTGCACTATCCTCCTCACTAGCGAGGAAGAAGTTCTTCTACAAATGCGCAGTGGTCAATACAACACACCCACTGACTCTTATCCCACTACCTTAGAAGCAGCCCCAGTCACAAGTGGACCACCTTTGATGATTCCACGCCCTAATACTAAGACACCCCTTTGTATTCCTCGCATCCCATTGCGACGGAATGTCAACAACCCTCAAGCTAAGGCGACCCAAAATTATAGTTTGGTCGATGAATTGGCACAATCTCCTACTGACATGTCAGTTTTAGAAGTCCTTCAAACCTATCCTACTCAATGGAAGTCATTACTTTCTGCCCTGGGGGCATTCGACCTTGCTGATACTCGACTCATCACCTTTGATCTTGATAGTGGGGAACCCTGTCTCCCTGCTCTAGTAGCTTTCCAAATACCGGTTAAAATCCAGAACATCACAACTCATCACTACAAAATTGATGAAGGTTCCTCCACATGCATCATGTCCAAAACCATATGGCAGAAACTTGGCTCCCCCAAGCTTATACCATCCGCCATCACTCTCAGAGCTTATTATGGACACCCATCCTCTCTTGAAGGGCTCTTTCGAAACGTACCCGTTGAACTCAGGTGCAATACTATCCTCTTTGAAATTGAAGTTATCGACGCTCTGCTCGATTACAACATCTTGTTCATACGTAGCTACATGTATGCTATGAAGGCTGTGGCCTCTTATGTGTTTCACACAATGATGTTCCCCCACAATGGGAAGATCGTCACCTTCGACCAAGTGTCACATTAAGAGCCCAACCCTTCCTCCAACATTGATAACATATTACCTTTTTTCCACACTAATCCTGATGCCTACCCACTCATCGAGATGGGTCATAGAATTTTCAAAGACCCATCCTTGCTAGAGACATACCATGAGGCACCTTCTCTCATACATCCCTCAGCACAAGTCTGTGTCATCTCATCCAATGGAACAGAAACTGGAGATACCCTTCCTCCCACACAGGCTTCCTTACTATCTGACATCCCATTCATTGCAGAGCTCCTTCCTCAATAATCTCTTGAAAACTCTTCAACTCCACCTATTCCCAATTTCACCCTCCCCCAGGGCCACATCCCGGTTTGGGAGACAGTCCCCCAAGCCATTATTCAAATATCCTTCTTTTACCCCCCACCAGGCGTACAATCTTTCTAGGTAGTTGCAATGCTTACCCTTCCCAATATGGTGCTGGAAATACTAGTATGGTATCTACATCCACTTGTGATGGTCCCTCAACCATCCCTCCCTCCCCAAACAGAAGGAATCCTGATGCAGATTCCAATACTTAATCCAACTGCACCACCCTCACCCCCACTTGCTAGTGCCACTGCTACAAATGGGGGCATAAGGAAGAAGAAACATCCCACTGCTCCACCTCCCCCATGAGTTCAACCTCCTTGCGCACTATGCGAGAAAGATGGACACCCCACCAATAAATGCCCATCTCTTCCTAAGCTACACATTTTAATTCAACTCCCTCAGGCAATGAAACCACTCATCACTTCCTCCAGTACTACCATTGCATCCCCTACTATAGGTAGCAAAGGGTTGTGAACCAAATTCGCATGTGCTATCCGTTTAGAGTATGGCCATTACACCCACCATTGCCTGACACTACCTCAATTTCGGCAGACGCTGATGATAGTCCACCAGAGCTTTCAGCAAGAACCCCTTCCATCTATGTCATCTCAAACCCATGTCATTAACATCCACTATGTCACGACCTCAATCAATTAATGTATGAGATGTCCTTTCTCTCTCTGCAAATCACTTGATCATTTCACATACCAATGTCCTATGATCATTGAATATAGGCGTCGCCAAATGGCCCTTATTCAAAATCCTACAACCCCTTGACTACCAGCAGAACCAGTGATTACGCCTACTCCATCACCTGATGTTTTTCATATCTTCTCTCATGAGCCTGAGGCACTCCCTACTCCTCCATGGTTCCTAGATAGCTTATATGAGTATTTTCCCCCAAATCCCCCCAATTCTCCAGTTCATTTCCCCACATAAATTTTACACCCGACTACCATTTTTAACCCACAGTATCTTGATATTTGGTTTATGTCAAGCGAACCATCGCAACCCCCTTATGTCCCCTTATGTAACCCCCCCTACCTCGTCACCACCAGAAGAAAACCACATGATGATAGTCACCAATGTTACTTTCCTGGATCCCCTGTATTCTCAATAGTTCCACTATGACGAAGACATCCTCGAGGGATTAACTACCCCCGATTGCCCATGGGATCTACTCCATCATAGAGTGCTCTTTCTTTCATATGAATTCTTTACGCCTCATAATAAAAACTCCATATACGCAATTGAAACCAAATACTTTCTCCCATCAGGGCATATAGATTTATTCAATAGCCCTATCCCTGCCCCCGACGCTTTTGAAGAAGGCAACATGGCCAACATTTCCCCCACTGTCAAACTCAATATTTCCATCAAACCTGGAATCATAGAGGAAATCACCATCGGTGCTGCATGCTCTCCTGAAGAACTCATAGCTTACACAACTCTCTTCCAGGAATACCAAGAAATTTTTGCCTGGTCATACACAGAGATGCCCAGCCTTGATCCCTCAATTATTGAACATCGTATAGACACATGGCCTGATATCACACCTATATGAAAAAAGAAACAACCACTACACCCATCCAATGTGATAGCCATCAAAGCCAAAATTGACAAGTTACACGCTGCAGGGTTCATATACCCCATCGCATATACGTCATGGGTCTCAAACCCCATCCCTGTTAACAAAAAACAAGGCACTATTTGCGTATGTACTGATTTTCATGACCTCAATCATGCCTGTCCCAAAGACAATTTTGCAATGCCCTTTATTGACCAAATTATTGATGATTGTACTAGCCACGAGGATTTGTCCTTCATGGACGGTTTCTCTAGCTACAACCAAATTTAGATTCACCCAACCGATCAATACAAAAATGCATTCACGACCCCCTGGGGTATGTTTTCATATCGTGTCATGCATTTTAGCCTTAAGAACGCTGGTGCCACTTTTCAATGGGCCATGACATACATTTTTCATGATCTGGCTCACATCATCCTCACATACTTGGATGACCTCACCGCTCAATCCAAGAAATGCACTCAACATCTTAATGATTTACAAATCATCTTCCAAAGGTGTTGTCAGTACAATATCCGCTTGAAACCCCTCAAGTGCGTCTTCTGCGTCACAGTTGGGTGCCTCCTTGGGTTCATCGTTTCCCAATGTGGCATCACTGTGGACCCCCTCAAGGTCCAAGCCATCACAAAAATTCTCCCCCCTCGGAATTTATGGCAGCTACAAAGATTACAAGGCAAAGCTAACTTTTTATGCCACTTTGTCCCTGATTACACCACTTGTGCACACGGTTTCCTTCGCCTCTTACGTCACGATATCCCCTTCCAATGGGATGCCCATGCCCAAAATGCTTTTGATGATATTAAAGTGGCACTCTCCAATGCCCTGTTGATTATTCTACTTGAGTATGACCGCCACTATATCCTCTACTTATTGGCCTCAGCTGTCTTAGTAGCAGGCATTCTCGTCCAATTAGGAGATGATGACCGTGAGCATGTAATTTACTATATCAGTAAAAATCTTTCAGGGCCACCTTTGAAATACAATCACAAAAAGAAACTCTCCCTTGCAGTTGTCCTCCCAGTCTAGAAACTGCACCATTACATTCTGCTTAGAACTACCAAAGTCATAGTAGATTCCAACCCCATGCAATAATTGCTCAGTCGCCGACAAATTAATGGAAAATTTGCCTGATGGATCGTCTTCGTTAAGGAGTACGACCTTGAATTTTCAACACCCAAGAGAAAGAAATCCCTCATCCTTGCTGATCTCATTACAAAATTTCCCTCTGATACTACCAGTTTCCCCATCAATACTTACTTCCTCGATGAACATCTCTTTTACATCCCCTCAGATGATCCTTGGTACAACGATCTCCTTGTATACCTCCAAACACAGAAGTTCGAAAACCACCTATGTCAGGATGATTGTCGACGTATTCTCCACCAGGCCCCCTGCTACCTCCTTATCGGTGATATCTTATATTGACGACGGTTCGACACCATACTTCATCGATGTTTGACCATCGACAAAGACAATAGAGTCTTGAATGACTACCACAGTGGAGCTTGCGGTGGCCACCTATCAGGGATGTCCACCGCCCAGAAAATCATTCGAGAAAGCTACTTTTGGACCACATTGTTTCACAATTGGATCCATGTTGTGAAGTGATGTGACAAATGTCAGCTATATGCCAACAAAGTGTGAGCACCACCTGCTCTTCTACACCCAGTCATTACTGTTAGCCCCTTTTGCAAATGGTGCATAGACTTCATGAATTGCAACCCTCCATCAAGTAATGGACACAAATACATCGTCGTGGTAGTCGATTACTTCACCAAGTGGGATGAAGCCATGCCTACCTTCAACAACACCGCTAACACTGTAGCACTTTTTTCCTTTAACCATGTCATCTCTCGCTTTGGATTCCCACTANTATGATCACAGGAAACACTTCAAGAATGAGAGTTTCATAGAACTATCCTATAGGTTAGGCTTCTCCGACGAGTTTGCCTCCCCATTCTACCTTCAGTCTAATAGACAGGTAGAGGCGGTCAACAAGGTCCTCAAAACCATGTTACAGCGCATGATTAACAAACACAAGACCAATTGGCATCATATGTTGTTTTCCGCACTATGGTCTTATTGTACAACATTAAAACCGCCACTGTTTTTACCCCATTTCATCTTGTCCATGGGGTTGAGGCCACTCTCCCCATCAAGTGTGAAATCCCCACCCTACGCACAGCTATTAAGCTATTACCCAACACTCCAATGGAGTAGCATTTTCTGAACTTAGAGTCGTTGGATGAAGACCATTGGTCTTCATTACAGAACAATGAGGCAGCCAAAAAATGATCAAAGGCCACCTTTGATCGCCATGTCAACCTTCACTCATTCAATGAACGAGACCTCATCCTTTCTTACGATATCACTCACGATACCCTCTGTTAGATTCATAAGTCACTCGTGGATTGCAACATGAGTAAGCCTGAAGCCCATCAGTTTATGTCACTATTTGTTGATAAAGGGTGATGAATGGAAGTAAACTCAGAACAATATCGTTCTAACTCAGAGACTAGGCTAGGCATGCACAAGTAGATGAGGTCTTGGTTTAACTTCAGACAGTAATTTGTAATAAGGGTGAGGAGGAGGAAGACTTCTGTGAGGAAATGTGAAGGCCTGTTGTAGGCATCGAGCTTCTAAATGCCCGTAGAATAAAAACTTGAACACAAGAACATCTTATATTCAAATTGCAGAAAAACTAAAAGAACACAACAATGTTACAATAAAACCTTTATCATAACATAGTCACAACAATTGATGTGAATCGATCAATCATGAACTCTTTTAGCATGGGATAGAAACCAGATGAAAAGAGAGATGCCTTTCATTAAAGAATAAATTTCACATACAGATACATAGCTAGGAAAACCAGTGCTTCATTAAAACATTACAGTCGGGAGCTCTGCTCTACCATCTGTCCTTACAAAAATAGAAAAACTGAGTATATATACTCAGAAAAATTCACCCAGTAGAGGCGTGCTCGAACCTGTATGGCGTGGCATCCCTTCAGTCAAACCTGGAAGGAACTCCTTCATCAGACACCACCTTAACTCAGCATGGATCTTGCAGGGGGACCTGCATACAAGGGTACCACGGGTTGATTGCTCCATGCCTCCCATACCTTCCATTCATGGCTCGAGCTGAGGTTTCATCTACCTTCTTAATTTTCATTAACTGCTTCCCCAGGGAGTGGCCGAGATGATATGCTCAGGAGAATACCACGTGCCTTATCTCTAAGGCTTGGAGGCTAGCCTCCCTTTCTTCTGGCACTACCATCAATGTAACCCAGGGCCATGACCTGGCGCCTCTCTCCAAGGGTGTTTCGACATTTTTTCATTTGGGGATTTCTACTTCCCCTGCCTTCAAATTTGCTGGTGCCCAAATTTGCGAAACAACCCTCCAGGATCAACGGTTGGATCGAATTTAAAAACTGACGGCCACGATCATTTTTCCATAGAACAACCCTAGCCCTGAGTGCTCACTTTCTTTGGCCATACTCCAAACAACCCTGGTGCTAGGATCATGGGCCCAACACTAAAGGCTCTTTCGCATTTCACGATTTGGGGATGGCAAGGAGACGACCCCTTGTCCTTCAGACTCCCAGTAGATGAAATGCCAAAACGACTAATCCACAATCAATGTTCGGAATTGATTTAATATGGACGGTCATGATGAAACTTAATGTATTTCGGGGATTCTCCCACTGAGAGTTCTCGTTCCTTTGCTCTCGACCGTTGTATTTCAAAGTTCCGGTAGTCGAAATGGTGGCCAGACTTAATCACACGCCATGTATCTTCCAAGATTAACGGTCCCGATCCTTTCGGGGATTCTCCCACCGGGAGCTCCAAAATCCCCGAAATGTCGACTAGCTGCCACCTGCCCCCTTCTTTAGGACCCACCTTTCCATACGACCTTGTGCTATGACCATGGGATCACATCCAAAGGCGACTTCACATTTCACATTTTGGCGATTCCAAATGCAAGGGAGGAGCGACCCCCTATCTTTCAAAACCCCGGTAGCTGAAATGCCGAAACGACTAATCATTTTTCATTTCGGTGATTCCAGATGCAGTGGAGGAGTGACCCCCTGTCTTTCAAAAACCCGATAGCCTAAATGCTGAAATGACTAATCATTTCATGTTTCAGCGATTCCATATGTAGTGGAGGAGCGACCCCTTGTCTTTCAAAACCCTAGTAGCTGAAATTCAGAAACGGCTAATCATTTTGTGTTTCAGCGATTTCAGATGCAGTGGAGGAGTGACCCCCTATCTTTCAAAACCCCGGTAGCCGAAATGCCAAAACAACTAATCATTTTAAGCCCAAAATGGAGATTTTATGCGTGCTATGCTTGGGCACTCATGACTGCGGCCTTTGAATAAAACACATTTGATGGGTTTTTAAACCTCATTTCTTCGCATTTTACACCAAGGGCCTATTGGGCCCCAACAACTCACCCTATATTTTTACAAAATTTAATGGGCCTCTATTAGAATCTTGATAATCATAATGAGCTACAAAATCAACCTTTTCAAATTGTTCCATACCTTGGCTTGCTTTGAGACAAACTTAAGACATTCACTATAGTATGAGACATTTATTACAAGAGTATATATCAAAAGTTAGAAATGAGGATATAAATCTCAATTTAAACAAAAACGTTAATTTTTATCAAATGTTTACTTTCGTTTAAATTATGATTATGTGTTCATTCTTTTTCTCATTAGCAAGTTTGACTATTTTGAATAATGTGTTCAATACTTCATCAAATAATATATTGGTTGGTTTCTCATTATCATGAAATCATTTGGTGATATTAATTAATTAAATTCTTTTTTCAATTTGCATCTCATTTCAAAATAATAATAATCAAAGAATTATCTATCATTTGTTTGATTTTGTAAAAAACCAAAATTAATATTTTTTCTCCATTAACTTGAAGCTTCTAGATAATATTTGAAAGCAAATTATAAAAAATATCTGTTTATAAGTTATAGTTAGTTTAAATTCATTTTTTATTTTTCTAGATTTTGTCTTATTCACAATTTTTAGGTTATTAATTTAGGTTTCTTTTTGTTTCACAGGTTTCTATTATCAAATATTTGATATGGATCTGATCATGGCTTGATTTTATTATCCAAATACGTTCAAGATGATTGATCCAAAAATAATTTTGGANAAATCTCAATTTAAACAAAAACGTTAATTTTTATCAAATGTTTACTTTCGTTTAAATTATGATTATGTGTTCATTCTTTTTCTCATTAGCAAGTTTGACTATTTTGAATAATGTGTTCAATACTTCATCAAATAATATATTGGTTGGTTTCTCATTATCATGAAATCATTTGGTGATATTAATTAATTAAATTCTTTTTTCAATTTGCATCTCATTTCAAAATAATAATAATCAAAGAATTATCTATCATTTGTTTGATTTTGTAAAAAACCAAAATTAATATTTTTTCTCCATTAACTTGAAGCTTCTAGATAATATTTGAAAGCAAATTATAAAAAATATCTGTTTATAAGTTATAGTTAGTTTAAATTCATTTTTTATTTTTCTAGATTTTGTCTTATTCACAATTTTTAGGTTATTAATTTAGGTTTCTTTTTGTTTCACAGGTTTCTATTATCAAATATTTGATATGGATCTGATCATGGCTTGATTTTATTATCCAAATACGTTCAAGATGATTGATCCAAAAATAATTTTGGATTGCTACAAATAATTTTATGAGCAACAACAGATAAAATTTGGAAAGACGTCAAGATCAGACATGCGATTTTGCAGAACTCATTGCCAACAAACCGTGAGGAATTTGAAGAAACAATTGAAAACCCAGAACCCAAATGGACCCATTTACCTTTGATGTAAATATTTTCCCAAAAAAATGCACGATTTGAGAGATATTGATGTCTTTTTACGAGGCAAATTTCAGGTGGCGAAAATTAATAGTGACGCCCAGATTGTTCATTTATTGTATAAATATATGAGAAAGTTCAGAGCCTGAGGGATCGAAGAATTGGAGAGGAGGATTTTTATCCTTTCTATTTTTTATATTATATCTATTGTAAACTTTTTATTTCTTTTCAAATGGAGTAATGGATGGCTGGAATCTTTGGGAGAATGGACGAGTATTTTCAAAGAAGAATATGGAATTCCAGATTGCTTAATGGCTTTTGTCCTGTGAGTAAA
The DNA here is from genome assembly GCA_010110895.2 of Picea sitchensis. Classification (NCBI taxonomy): domain Eukaryota; kingdom Viridiplantae; phylum Streptophyta; class Pinopsida; order Pinales; family Pinaceae; genus Picea; species Picea sitchensis. Next base: position 101,243 of record SNQJ01S0001226.1, read on the forward strand.
ATTGTTTTGTTTTCATTATAATATATTTATATTCTTTGAATAATTGATTATGCATTGATTTAAATAGCTTTATTCTTTTTCATCAATACATGGTTAATTATTATCATTTATGTATTAATTTTTCCAATCTTTAAAGTCTATTATCCAAAACATTTCTTCCAGGACTACAGAATGGACAAGTGATTCAAAAAACTTAATAGAACGACATATATGCATTTTGGCTTTAGCCTTTTGTTTATAATGTTGTTATTTATGTTTTTTAATCCTATTACATGTGCAGGTATGATATCTTTAGATTAAATGAACTGTGATGTGTAGGAGGTTTATATTATAAATACCATCTATCATTTGTTCCATCAAAATACAAATGTTGTGCTTATATTTTCGATTTAAATAATGAGATTTATCTTTGAGTTTCAAATTGAATGATAAAATGCATAGATTGCTTCCAGATTTATCTCGCTGTAATCATGTATAATTATGAGATCACAGGTTTATGTTTGTGTTTCCTTTTTTGTCATTAAAACCTAAGCTGCCAATACATGTTCTGAATTTATTTAGAACAGTCATGAGGTTCATTGCAGATTTCTCTCTTAGACATGGCAGTTGGATGTTCACCACTCATGCAGATGCTTGGATACACCTCACTAATTCACTGACAAGATAAATTCTTTGTATTTTTCTGTCATTTACATATCATTAAAACTAGAATGTATGGTTCAACTTTGACTATCCACATGTTCATGTTTCATTAACTTTTTTTGCAAGATTCTTTAAATTTATAAAAGAAAAATAATAAATATGTTTATGTGCTTTCTTTATCTGCTTCCTAGAAGCAATCATTTTTCACATCGATTTTCGTAAGTTTCGATTAAAACTTGCATCTTGTAAATTATGTAAATAAACGAGACATGTATATTTTTTGCTTAAATACAACTACTATAGTTACATTTGAACATATGTACATATATAGTGTGTTTAGTAATTAGTTAGTTATTTCTCTCTTTTATTCGTTTCTTTTAGGATTCTTAGATTGGCTAACGGAGCCATTAAACCCGTCAGAACGAGTTACACCAAACGACTTGGGTTATTTAGACAACCCCGGACCAGACTCGCTCTTCCAGTTGACGGACGATCAATTTCCCCCATCAACAAATGGTGCTAGAAGGAGGGCCAAGGTCGATTTAATGATTAAATGTTTCACCCCTCAGCTTTTCATAATTCCATATTTATAAATCCTTCTTATGTATCATCTTATAATGCACTACAAGGCAGGCTAACTATTTGGAGTCAATTTCTTCAAATTCTTAATAGCTTTTGCCCAAGTCACTGTGTCGGAACATGCTTTTAATGTCTCACTACCAGTTATTTCCAACTAAACATCTGATCTCTTTTTAGAATGCACCTTTGATGGTGAAGGGAACACATCTGCAGTAGACCATATTTCTAACTTTTTTTATAAGTGTTTAAGACATAAGATCATTGATTCCAATGTTACATGCAAATTGTTCGCTCTCACTTTCCAAGGTCGGGTTAAGGTTTGGTTTGAATCTTTTCGGGCTAATTCTATTCATTCTTTGTCTGAGTTTGTATTTGAGTTTTTATCAGATTTTAGCAACTATGATTATGATGAATTAAGTTGCTTAAGGAAAGAAAATGGTGAATCATTCAATGATTTTGCAATTAGGTTCTTTCATGTTGGTATTAGATTCCCTTTGAAAGAAATGTCACTTATTAATGAATGGTTTGAATATCTCGTTTCTCTCTTAGACAAGCAAGATCAATTAATTTTTAACCATTCCGAATTGAGCACTAACACTCAATCTCAAAATGGTTCAAATTTTCGTGTTGATCTTGAAGATTTTGAAGCAACACAATTTTTGTCAACTTCTTTCATTTTGGCAAATCATGAGCCACATAATGAAATTGTCACATCTAATAATTCTTTGCAAATAATGTCTCCTCCTGTCGAAGAAGAAAACTTTACTTTAAAAGATGACAGTTGTCCCACTCTCATATATTTTATAACAATTTCTAAAGTAAAAGAGACCGAATGTGAAGTTGATAATCATGTAGACAATAAATCTTCCCCTAATTTAGTTGAACAGATCCATGATCAATAAGTGGGAGACAAAATCATTAGGTAGACTATTAATCAACCTTCTATCTCTAGTGATTTTCTCTCAAATTTTCCCTTACATAATGAACCAAATTGTCTCTTAGAAACTATCTCGTATTCTTTAAAAGAGAATACAACAAAGGTTGATCAGTTTATACAAGGAGAGGGAACAAGACCATATTCTGAAATGTATATACCTATCATTTCAAGAGATGCATTTTGTCTCCTCAATTCTTCTACATATTATTCCTTG
>SNQJ01S0001226.1:104916-130414 GCA_010110895.2 Picea sitchensis
GAGGTTTATATTATAAATACCATCTATCATTTGCTTCATCAAAATACAAATGCTATGATTATATCTTCGATTTAAATAATGGGATTTATCTTTGAGTTTTAAATTGAATGATAAAATGCATAGATTGCTTCCAGATTTATCTTGCTATAATCATGTATAATTATGAGATCATAGGTTTATGTTTGTGTTTCATTTTCTGGCATTAAAACCTAAGCTGCCAATACATGTTCTGAATTTATTTAGAACAATCATAAGGTTCATTACAGATTTCTCTCTTGGACATGGCAGTTGGATGTTCACCACTCATGCAGATGCTTGGATACACCTCACTAATTTACTGACAGGATAACTTCTTTGTAGTTTTATGTCATTTACATATCATTAAAACTAGAATGTATGGTTCAGCTTTGACTATCCACATGTTCATGTTTCATTAAATTTTTTTGCAAGATTCTTTAAATTTATAAAAGAAAAACAATAAATATTTTTATGTGCTTTCTTTATCTACTTCCTAGAAGCAATCACTTTTCACATCGATTTTCGTAAGTTTCGATTAAAACTTGCATCTTGTAAATCATGTAAATAAACGAGACTTGTATATCTTCTGCTTAAATACAACTACTATAGTTACATTTGAACATATGTACATATATATAGTGTGTTTAGTAATTAGTTAGTTATTTCTCTCTTTTATTAGTTTCTTTTAGGATTCTTAGATTGGCTAATGGAGCCATTAAACCCGTCAGAACGAGTTACACCAAACGACTTGGGTTATTTAGACAACCCCAGACCGGACTCGCTCTTCCAGTTGACGGACGGTCAATTTCACCAATCAACAGGGCCTGAAATCGGGGAGAAACACCCTGCTTGCAAGAAATGGCGCTAACATTAGGCTCGATGGGGGGATAGAGTCATCCCTGTGATGCTCTAAGAACTCCTTCTGCAACTCTAGTTTCCTTCTGTTGGGATATGGAGTCATTTGTTAAGCCGAAAATAAACAAAAAAAACAATATTTAAAAAAACAGAGGAGCCGTCTAAGGCTCAAACAAAACATTTCTTCAGGAAATGCCCATTTATTGGGCCATTAAAATCTTCTTCACCCTCCAAATCCTACAACCTGTACATGTTATTCAAGAGTACTTCAAATATTTTGAAGGGCTCGATCCAGAGGGCATCAAACTTTCCGTGTTTGCCCCTTTCCTGCCTGGGTGCATCCCACTTAAGCACCAAATCTCCCAGCTCAAATTCCTCCTTCCTAACCTTCCTGTCAAAGGCCTACTTGATCTTCTGTTGATGACTATGAGTTATGTCCATTACCTGCTCCCTGATCTATTGCACTTGCACCACTTGATGAATTATTCTGACCATATGGTCTGGCTCTCCTTCATGAACTTGAAAGAATTTCACTACAGGTAAAGCGAGTTGAGTGGGAAACACAACTTCTATCCCATAAACAATTTGAAAAGGTGAGGTGCCTAGGGACTTCTTTGTTGTCACTCAATTGGCCCATAGAGTGAATTTGAGCTTTGAATCCCAGGCCCTCTTATTGTCTTCCAATAATCTTTTAATGATATTGATTAGACTTTTATTGGAAGATTCTGCTAGTCCATTTCCTTGAGGATAATAGGGAGTGGAGTGAATTAGTGAAATCTTGAACTGCTCACAAAACTTAACCAGAGGCTCAGACTTGAAAGAAGCAGCATTATCAGTGACAATTCTGCTGGGACAACCAAATCTGGGTATGATATCCTCCAGGAAGATGATAATTACCTTGTGTGAAGCACTCCTGGTATGGGCAACTTCTATCCACTTGGTGAAATAGTCTGTTGCAGTCAGGATCCATATATGCTGGCCACTTGAAGGAGGATGAATTTCTCTAATGAAGTCCAACCCCCACTGTTGAAAGGGTGTTGAAGCTACTACAGGCTTTAGTGGCAGATATTTGAGTTGTTTCTTTCCTGAGAACCTTTGGCATTTGATGCAAGCTCTGACTTCTCTGCATACATCAGTGAATAAGGTGGGCCAGTAGTGCCCAACCCTGAGAATTTTGTGAGTTGTGGTCTTCCAGAAATGATGCCTTCCACAAAGGACAATATGGAAATCAAACATAACTTTCTGGGCTTCCTGTGGGTTCAGACACTTCAGAAACACCTCTAGAGGGTCTCTCCAGTACAAGACTTGGTCAATAAGGAAATATCTGACCACCTTGAGCTTTAAAGATCTTGCCTTTGTTTTTTCCATTCCATCAAGAGGCTTCAACTCTTGCAGAAAGTACAAAATGTCTTTGTACCAGGTGCATTCTGCTAGTGATAATCCACCCTGAGAACTTTTGCTAGACGACTCAGCTTGCTGATTTTCTAAGAAAGCATTGATGAAGCTAACCCCCAAGGCCTTGCAATTGGATTCAGCCAGTAACTTGGCTAAACCCTGCCCTTTAACCAACTTGGCAGGCTTTCTCTCCAGGTCAAACTCAAGGATCTTGGCAATCCATTTACCTCTTCTCCCATCTATGTCAGGCTATATAAGGATGTCTTTCACAGAGGCTGAAGGAACGTATGCAGTCACTCTTAAGTGCAAGACATAGACTCTGAAATATTTGAGAGCTTTCACCAAGGCATAGGCCTATTTCTCCATGATCTCATATCTAATTTCTACATCTCTTAATGCCTTACTGAATAAGGAAGTGGGTTGCTCTCTCCCTTCCTCATTTTTCTGCAATAAGACCACTACTACTGTATCAAAAGAAGCAAAAGAAAAAACTAAAAAATCCTTGGAATAATCAGGACTGATCAGCACAGGTGCCTCAGTCAATTCCTTTTTTATTTGAACAAAATATTCCCTAGGTTCAGCAGTCCATTTTACTTCATTTCCATTTCTGAGCATGGTTGTGATGTGTTTCACCAACTCAACAAAATTTGAGACGAACCTCCTCAGAAAGTTAATCTTCCCTAAAAAAGCATGGACTTCCTTTCTAGACCTGGGAAGTGATAGGGTCTAAATTTCCTCTACTCTACTGGAATCAATTCTCACTCCCTCTGCTGATACTATATGGCCTAACAACTTCCCCTCCTTCATAGCAAACACATATTTCTTGGATTTAAGGAAAGGCCAAACCTCTGGAATTTCAATAAAATTTTCCTCAAGTGACAGTAGTGCTCTTTATAAGACCTGGAGAAGACTATGATGTCATCCAGATAGATCACCACAAACTTATCTTTCTCCCCAATGAAGGCTATGTCCATGGCTCGCTGAAATGTTGCTCCTGCATTCATTAATCCAAAAGGAATTTTGGCATACATGAATGTGCCCCAAGGAATGGTGAAGGATGTTTTTTCTCTATCCTCGAGCATGATTGATATCTGATTATAGCCATAAAAACCATCAATCATGGATATCCTAGATGCACCAGTTACCCTCTGCAATATGTGTTCCATGTTGGACAAGGGATAGTTGTCTTTCTTTGAGCTCCTTTTCAGGTTCATGAAATCAACACAGAGCCCGATTTCTCCACTTTTCTTCCACATTGGGACCAAATTGGCCACCCACTTAGAATATCTCAAGGGGACAATGATTTGGGCATATAACAACTTCTTCACTTCTCTCTCCATGACAGGAAACAACATGGGATTTATCTGTCTTAGCTTCTGCCTAAATGACTTAGCCTCTTCCTTCAGTGGGATCTTGTGTTCAATGATAGATGTGTCATATGTCTTGAGGTCTTCATAGGTCCATGCAAACACATCAGCAAATTCTCTTAATAACTCGTTATATTCATCCCTCTGCTCTTTGGTCAAACTGCTTGACAAATTGACAAACTTAGGCTCCTCTTGTGTGTCGATGTTGCACTCTGCTGTATCAACATATTCATTTGAAACCCTACCCTTTACTGCCACATCATTCCCATCGAACAGTCTTTCTAAAGGGACTAGTCCCTTCGAAATGTGATTGCTAGGAAGATGAATAATATGGTGATTAGCAACTTTATTTAAAAATACCTCAGGGTGAGGGTGACTTTCGAGATCAGGATCCTACTCAATGTGTAATGCAGAAAATTCATCGATAGACTGAAGAAATATTTTGATTTCAAGATCATCTTCGAATACCTTCCAATGCTTGATATTGTCTGGTATAGATGGCCTATATCTTATCTCAACATCATATTTGATCTTAGGTGGTAGAGGGATCCTAAACAGACTAGATGAGACAGCTAAGGAATCGGCCAAAGTATTTTCCTCTCTTGGAATAAAAGAAATGTTGAAAGCTGAGAAGAAATTATCAATCAGGTCCCACACCTCATTTTTGTAACTCCTGAGTCGAGGATGCTTAGCCCGATAAGAATTTATGACTTGCTGGATTATCAACTCAACATCTCTGAACACTGCTACCCCCTCAATTCCCATTTCTCTTGCAGCCCTTAAACCTAGAACCAGAGCTTCATATTCTGCCACATTATTGGTAGCTTCAAATTCTATCTTGTATGATAGGACTATGGTTTCCTGACAAGGCGACACAAAGACCACTCCAGTGCCAACACCTTTGCTAGAAGAAGCTCCAATGAAGAACATATTCCAAATAGAGGTGGTTGGAGGAGGTATCTCGTGAATAAATATGGGCTTCTTTCTGATTTGAAAAGGGGCTTCAAGAGTATCAGTGAGTTGCAATAAGCTAGATCCCAAATCAGTGTCAAGTGAAAAGATAGGATGATTGGTGGGGTTTTCTTCATCACTAACAATGTAGGCCAGCTGATCTTCTCTGTACAACCTCCTGTGTTCCCCTCCAAAGACTAGAATAATGGCATATGTGAGATTCATTTCTAATGTTCCTCCAAGTTTTTTAATCCAAGATCTTGACAACAGCATGCCGAACTTGGGGGGAACATCAACTACTACAATTTCCATGACCACACTCTTCATTGGCAGTTGAAATAAAGAGACCACCAAGTCTTTGATGACTCCAAGGCATTTTACCCTCCTTGAATCAAAAGAGTACAAATCGTGATAAGACTTTGTCACTTCCAGTCCCAATTCTTCCATGACTATTTTGGGCATAAGGTTGTGGGAAGCTCCTGAATCCATGAGGCAATTATGCAACACCTTATCATGTATGTTCATGGATGTGTAGAAGGGAGGGGATGAATAATCTCTGTCTTCTACCATGGGACCTAAGAAGACTTCTGGATTTTCATCTTGAATATTTACTGAGTCTGTGGAAGGCTGGGGGGACTCAGATTATAGCAGTTTGGAGAGGAACCTTTTGAAATCTTCATTTTTAACTAGTTCTGAGAGGGGTACGGGAATTCTAATCTTTTGAATTTTGTTCTCAAAACTAAAGGAGGAAAGAGGCTTAGGAGATTCCCTTACCTTAGAGATAGGTTCTTTGGCTATTGGTGAAGTATTCTGAGTTTTCTTTTCTTTAGTAGTGATTGTTGCAGGTTTAGCAGGCCTTTCCACTATGAGGGGTTGATCATGGCTATCAAAATTCCCTTATTTCTTCTTTGAACTAAGATGATATCTGTTAGGAGTGTTGTTGGCCTTTTCACCTTTACCCAACTCATTGATTTGAATGTTCATAAGGGATTCTTCATATGCAGATTGAGTCAAATGGGGAAAAGGGGAAGTGTCTTCAATACAGTGAATTTAAGGGTCAAGCTCATCTATCTCCTCTCCTTCCTCATGAGCAACTAGGTTATTTTGGAGAGGGGTTTGAATCCTCTAATCATATCTATCTTTTCTCCTTTGTTCTCTTGGCAAAGCCTGTGGAACATTGTTACTAGGCCTCCTGAAGCCTATGTTATCAGTATTTTCGGGATTTCCGTACATGGGATTCCCTTCTAACTCCCACCTTTCCATTCTAGCTGAAAGATATTTTAGCACTTTAGTTACCTTGTTCGTCTGAAGGGGAAGGGGAGAGGAATTGGATAGGGAGGCTTTAGGTATTTTCCTGTATATGTCTCTATCAGCCTTATTCCTGAGTTGGTCAACAACCAATATGTTAGATTCTACTTCCACGACTGCATCCTGCATGTGAGCCAGAGTAGTGGCTCTCCTTTCCCTCAATAGGAGGTAGAAATTGGGATCAAAAGTGCTAGCATAAGTGATTTTAGTAGAGGCTTCTGAGGGCTTTGTCTCAGCGAGGATCTTATTGTACATTTTATTGAATCTCTTGGAGAAGTCAGAGACAGACTCTCCTTCCTTTCTCTTCAAAGACCCAAACTCTGTCATGTAATACATGAAGTCTTATTTGTCTCCCCACTGTCTCCAGAAGACATTATCCAAAGCCTCAATCCCATCGATAGATCCAGGAGGCAGGGACACAGTGGAGTCATCACAATGGAGTTTCCAAGTGCACAGTAGAAATCTTGTAGGGCTCTGATGCCTGATGCACCTTTAGAATCAGAGGTGTTAGTCTCCAATTTTGACTATATTTTTGCCTACATCATGTTAGATATACCCCCATTTTCATATCTATTATCATTTCCTTCTGGCCTTACCATGACACATTTGACATCCTTTTACAACTAAATGGGGCTATTCAAGGTATTCCTATGATTCAAGTTATTTTTAATGTATTTTGATATTTTAAACTAATATTGATACTAACGTGACATGAGTTAGGTACTTGTTCCCTTGAAACATACTTATCAGTACCAGGTACCGGCTCACATTTAGTGGAGATTACAAAGACTTGCACGACATGGCCAGATTGGATTGACAGTCCAATTCATATGATTGATTGAGTCATAACTCAATAGGATGACTCAAAGCGAGATTGTAGAACTGTTTTATTATAATGCTTTATGATCCATGCTTCTTGGCACTGCGTGTCATGAAGCTGTTAAATTAGTTTTAACTGACTATGAGTCATTTTTGGATATAAGATTTGCTTATTAATGCACCTATGTTCAAAACTATTTTGGGAGGATCTATATAAACTGAGATCGCTCTCAAGAAATGTTGGTTACGATATGCTATGTGATACGATTTCTGATAATACAATTTTCTATGCGTTATGTTATTCGCTGTTAAAATGATTTGAGTTTGTTTATGAATTATGGAGCGTGAAGTATGAAACAATTTTGCATGGAATAATCTGAGTAGATCTGGTTTCATTTTAGGGCGATTGCACCTCTTGGTTGGGCCCACCAACAGGTTCAATTCGCCATCTCTTTTCCACAGTATAGTTAGTTTTAGTTCTAGAATCTGCATGTGAGTTAGTCTTTGAACTTGAAGTTACTCTGTTAAATTTTGGCTTAGCCATTTTTCGATTAGATCATTTTCAATTTGATATTATATTATAGATCGTTGAATGTTGAATGAGCTATTTGTCATTGTAGAATTTGAAGAATGAACCAAGTACTTAATCCATATTTTCTCTGTTTTCCAGTTTCCAGTTTGATCATGATTTAAAGATAATTTTAGTTTAGACTTACTCTGTTTGTTAGGATAGCTAGCTTATAGTCTGATTAAAGGAAGCTTCCAGTACTGGTAGGGTAAAATAGGAAATTTATTTGTTTCACCTGTGTTAGATTTAGAACTGCTTGATACTTAGATTAAAAGGTTTTTAAAATGATTTCTCTTTTATGGTTTAGATAGATATGATGATGATTATATGTTTAAGATAATGGTAGATAGTCTTGAGTGATTTTGTTATATTAGGAATAGAAATACCTTTGCTTAACTTAGAACTGTTTCCATTTGATGAACTAGACAAGATATGATTAGTTTTAAGATAATCATTAGGGTTTAGTTTCTAAGAATAAGTTTGTGTTTTCTTCTCAGAATAAACTTTAGGTAGGAATTAGAATCTTACTAGCACATATAGTGTAGTATCTCTAAGTTCACTTACCCTAGTTTGAAAATTTAGTGTTTTCAGGTAATTAAAAATCTTTAATACAACAGCCTGCCATTTTTGGCGCCATTGCCGAGGAGCTGTTTAGAAGGTAAGTTAGATAATTGTTTTGGTTATTTTCTTAAAATGTATTTGGTTTGGTGTGGTATATTAGCAGGTTGACGAAAGAGGAGCTGTGAAACGAAGGGTGAGAACCGACACATCTGTTATCATAGGTTCCTCTGAAACTCAATCTTATGCTTTCTTTTATCTAGTATGTTTTCATGAGAAATAGAGATCGTAGAGGTAGATTTAGGGGAAACTCAAAACAACAAAAAGAAGAAACCTCCACCCAAAAAGAAATAGAAATTGAGATTGGAACTCTGGCTGAGGAAACCATAGAGCAAAACATAGAACCAGGAAACACCACATACCAACAAATTCAAATTCCTGGTGATCCAAACTTGGTTGACACAGTTAATCCAGAAGAAGTGCAAGCTATTTTCAGGAACCCTAACACTATAGTTTCACAAATAACAACTGCAACTGTTGAATCAAAGGTAATAAGATCCTCAAAAGAACCAATAGGAGATAGCAATTCTGTCAAAAAGAATCCAGAGAGGTGGGATTTCACACCCTCACCAAAGAAAGATCAGATTGCATATACAATTTTTGGTAATCCTTTTAACATGGCAGAAAGAGGGAGAGAANTTTGGATTTGGTCCAGAATGTCAATATGAAAAATATCCCACCTTCGGCACTACCAACCTTTTATGGGAAAAGTAGTGAAGACCTAGATGTATTTCTTTTTGAGTTTGATATCCTATGCAGGAGTTATAACTATTTCTAGGATGCACATAAGCTAAAGTTGTTTCCTGCTACCCTAAAAGATTCTGCATTACGTTGGTTCATGAGTTTAGGAGAGTACAACATTAGATCTTGGGAAGATATGAAGGCAAAATTTTTAAAGAAGTACCAAGACTATTGTAGACCCAAGGATTCTCGAAATGATATTTTTAAAATGCAACAACAATATGAAGAGAGCCTTGAATATTTCTTAGAAATATTTACATATACTCTTCAAAAATCCAAATATAGTGATCTCCAAAACGAAGCAATCAAGAATCTTTTTTTAAAAGGGGTTTCAGATGAGTACATTGACACTCTCAACTTAATGGATTCATAAGACATTTATCAAAAAGACTTTGAAGCACTATGTGAACTATGTAGAACTTACTCGAGAATTAGGGGGAAAACTACAAAAAGTGTGAGAGAACCTGTCAACAAAAACACCAAAGTACCCACATCTGGTGGAGTTACTAGAATTGAATCGGGAAACCTCTTGGAAAATTTTAAAACAGACATTTTAGGAATGATTGGCTCTCAATTAGACACTTTGAAGATTAAGAAAAAGCAGGAAGAGGAAAACCTTGTATTAATCATATTCTGCCCAAAATGCAAAAAAAGGCATCCTTTATGAGAATGTCCTTTGGACAATGTTTCTGTATGTCTGAAAATCATAAAACAGAAGATTGTCCATTCTCACCAGGATTGCAAGCTATATTCAAGGGAGGGGAAGCTCCAGGGACTCCATCTGCACCTAAGAGGCCTTGGTAACCTAGGAACTCAAATATGTATCAAGAACCATCCCCACAACCTTCCGGCTACTGTCCACCCTTCTCTCAACAACAAAAACATCCATGGAACTGGCCAAATTGGCCTCCGCAAAATATCCCTGCTCAACCTTGGTACCAGGGATGGAGAGAACATAATTATGGAAATAACCAACAATAGCATGCAGTACCAATTCCACAGAATCTATGTACTTAATATCCCCCAAACATACATCAGCTATTGCCTAGTTTTACTCCACCTCCTTTACCACCCGTTCAACAAACTCCTCAGCAGCCCCATAATCCACCTCGTCTCACCATATTACCTGCTCAACCCATTCCAAGTCCTAACCACATACCACCTCTGCCACTCCATAGTGATGATTTTCAAAACTACCCAGCTTACACCATAAACCCCATTTCCATACAAGAAATACAACTGAGATCTAGGAAAACTTTAAATAAAACTCAGCCTGTAACAAGAACAACACCAAAGGTAATTATCCAAGAACATGAAGAATAACTTGTAGATGATTTATCAAATGGGGCATCTTTGAAAGATGTCATCATTCCAAAGAATAAAGTATCTGAATCACAGCATAACATACAAACTTAGGTTCCCCGAACACCTCCTTTTCTTGAGAGGTTTCTCATTGAAAAACCAATTGTTCAATCTGAGTTTGACATCATCAATGAACTAAAAAATGTCTGTGTTAAGATTCCATTGTTACAAGCGATCAGAGATGTTCCAATCTACGCCAAGACCATTAAAGAACTCTGCATTAAGAAACCAGGTCGGAAATAGAAAGATCCACCCATGATACACCTAGTAGGCCAGTCATCGAATTGTATTTCTGAAGCTCCTAAAATTGTGAAGTATGCCAATTCCGGGAACCCAATAGTTTCAGTTACCATCAACAATGCTTCTATTGGTAACATGTTAGTCGACTTAGGTGCAACCATTAATATAATGACTATTAATACAGTTGAACTGTTGCAACTAAGTCAATTCCTTCGCCCTACCCCTACAGTTCTTGAACTTGCTGACAGAACAACTATAAAACCTGCTAGGGTCCTCGATGACATTCTTGTTACATTAGCTTCGTGGGAATATCATGTTGACTTCATGATTATTCATTCAAAGGATCCCATGAAAGGCCATCCAATCATTTTAGGGAGACCTTGGTTGGCTACGGTCAATGCTTTCATAGGATGTCGTGGTGGGGATATGTTCATCTCAAATGGCATTTCTTCACAGAAACTTACTCTTTTTGCACCTGCTCAACTGGTTACAGAAGAATTATGGTGGCTAAAATGTCCCTATCACAAGAATGATGAGGAAGAATATTTATTCTCTGTTGATGAATTTCATGCACTACAAGAACCAACAGAGAATGATATTTTAAGCCAATTTCTTTCTGTGACAGAAAATGTCGAGTTTCCACAAACATATTTTCAATATGATCAAATTTTCAGAGAATAATTTCAAGAAAGAAGTGAGTTATTTTATTCATTTTCACCATCTATGGTTTTCTCCATTGATGAGAATCCGGGGTCATATACCATTCCAGTAGAACTTAGCCCAGGCAAATTTCTATACATCAATTCTGAATTAAGTCTTAGCCAACAGGAACAGTTAACAAATCTTTTGAAATAACAGTCAGGGGCATTTGCATGGGAGTACACTGATATGAGAAGAGTGCATCCTGACACCTGTATTCACCACATATATATCCAACCAAAGATAACCCCAATAACACAACCACAAAGGCGTATGAATCCAATCCTAAAAGATTTTGTGAAAGAAGAGTTACAGAAATTATTAAACGTAGGATTCATTTATCCAATTTCTGACAGCAAGTGGGTTTCACCTCTTGTTGTGGTACCTAAGAAAATGACAGGGAAATGGAGAATGTGTGTAGACTTTAAGGAGTTGAACAAAGCAACCCTGAAGAACTACTTTCCCTTGCCCTTTATAGATAAGGTTTTGGATACCTTGGTTGGAAAAAGATACTTTTCCTTTCTCAATGGATATAGTGGATACAACCAGATTCAAATTGCTTCTGAAGACCAGGACAAAACAAAATTTACGTGTCCTTGGGGCACTTATGCTTATAAAGTGCTACCTTTTGGACTATGCAATGCTCCTGCTACATTTCAGAGAGCAGTCCTTGGGATTTTTGTTGACTTAATTCATGATTGTGTGGAAGTGTACATGGACGATTTTACTGTTTATGGTAATACTTTTGAAGAAGCCTTAAGTAATCTTGAGAAAGTATTGATTCACTGTCAGGAATCAAATTTATCCCTTAGTCATGAAAAATGTAAAATGCTATTAACTGAGGGAATAATGTTGGGTCATCATTTGTCTGCAAAAGGAATTAAAGTTGATCCAGCTAAAATTGAAGTGATAGTTAAAATTTCCTTTCCGAAAACCCAAAAAGATTTGCGAAGTTTTTTGGGACATGCTGGATATTATCGTCGATTTATTGAAAACTTTACAAAGATAGTCAGCCCCATGTTTAAACTATTAGCAAAGGATGCAGAATTTTGTTGGGATAACAATTGTCAGAATGCTTTTGAGAATTTGAAAGCAAAATTGTCCATGGCACCTATTCTAAGAGGACCAAATTGGTCTCTTCCTTTCCATATTTCAACTGATGCCTCAGACACTACTTTAGGAGGAGTTCTTGGACAAAAATAAAACCAACAAAACTATGCAATTTACTTCACTAGCAAAAACCTTACTCCCCCTTAATTGAACTACACTGTAACAGAAAAGGAATTTTTGGATGTAGTTCATGCCATTAACAAATTCCGTCACTACATCATTGGATATGAGGTTTTTGTACATATCGACCATTCTGCTATCAGATTTTTGATGAACAAACCAATTACTACCGGAAGAATCACACGATGGCTTTTTCTACTTCAAGAATTTAACATCACTATAGTTGATTGGTCAGGAAAAGAAAATGTAGTTGCAGATTTTCTTTCTTGTATTCCTCAAGATAGTACTGACATTCCAGTGAATGATAATTTCCCTGATGAACATTTGTTTGCAGTAGCTGTTAAGACCCCTTGGTTTGCAGATATGACAAATTACTTAGCTATGGGGAGACTACCAGCTCATTTGTCACCACCACAAAAGAAAAGAATTGTTCAACAAAGGGCTTATTACTCTTGGGTAGGAAATGATCTTTTCTATACAAGTCTTGATATGATCATTGGAGATGCATTTGGGAAGATGAGATTCTCGATATCCTTCAGGCCTATCATGATGGGCCATGTGGAGGACATTTCTCTGATAAGAGAACGACATATAAAGTCTTACAATCAGGATATTATTGGCTGACACTGTTTAAGGATGCAACAAAATATGTAAGAAGCTGTGATAGTTGTTAGAGGATGGGAAGACCTATCGTAGAAGATGAGATGCCCTTATGACCGCAGGTTGTGATTGAACCATTTGATAAATGGGCACTTGATTTTGTAGGACCGATTTCCCCAATGTCGAGGAAGAAGAAGTACATATTGGTTTGTACAAATTTTGTGACCAAGTGGGTAGAGGAAAAATCCTTATATCAAGCAACTGAGAAATCAGTGGTTGAATTTATTTATGAAGATATATTTACCTGCTTCGGTGTTCCACGAGAGATTGTTACTGATCAAGGTACCCAATTTGCTTCTAAGTTGATGAAGGAACTCACAAATAAATATGGGATAAAACACTGTAAGTCTTCCCCATACCATCCACAAGCCAATGGGCAAGTGGAATCCACAAATAAAGTTCTAGAAGCTATTCTAACCAAGAAAATACATTTACATCACAAAGATTGGGCGAATAGACTTCCAGAGGCTTTATGGGCATACCGGACTACATGGAGAAATACCACTGGTCATACCCCTTATGAATTGGTATTTGGCAAGCAAATTCTCCTTCCCATAGAATTTCAGATTCATACCTTCCGCATAGCAACAGAATTGGGTTTGAATTTGGATGAGGCACAGAAACATAGAGTTATGCGATTAAATGAATTGGGATAAATTAGGCAAGATGCTCTTCAAAGAACTATCCTTGTACAAAATCAATGTAGCAAATGGCATGATAAATACATTAAGAAAAAGAATTTTCAGCTAGGGGTTTGGGCATTTCCCTTTGAGTCCAAATATAAAACTTTCAAAGGAAAACTTATGACAAGATGGTTGGGACCTTATGAAGTGGAAACTGGTTTTGATAATGGATCTGTCAGAATCAAGACCATAGATGACTCTCAAAATTCCTTTATAGTAAATTGAAATCGATTAAAAGTGTATAACAAACCCTTGTCAAGAGATGATTTTCTACAGGAAATTGCTAAAAAACCAGAAATAAAGATAGTAGGAGAAGAGTCTTCTCCTCCTGCTAAACCTTGATCATTTTTGTTGTTTCAAGATTTTGTAAATAATAAAATTTCAATAAAAATAAAAAATTAAATAATAAAAAATATATAAAAAAAAAACATTTTTGGATATGTTGACATATTGTTTTCAGTTTTACAGGATTTTTAAAGCAAGTACAGAATTGAACTTCATCACTTTTTCACAATAGGTAAGAAGGTAAGATCATTTTATTTTATGAAATTTTCTTATCAATATACACTGTCTTGTTTTGAAATTAATAAATTTGAGCTTGTTTGCTCCCTTTGAATTGCTCACTAAAGTATGAAAGGGGCATTTATCAGGGATAGGATTATTCTTTACCAGGTCTGATAGATTATGATGGGAAAGAAACCCCCCTAGAGTTTTCTTTTAGCATTTTCTCAGACTCTCAAAACATGAGAAAGCAATGAGCATATATTAATTTGGGCTCATAAAATCCACAAGTAAGTGATTACTATTCCAAAAAAAATTATTCTCTGCAAGATTTTTATCTGCACTCATGTTGGATGATGTGGGATATGTTAAGGTCCATTTTCCGACAAGTCTCACTCCATCAACACCTACACCTTATCTGGAGTAGAGATTAGAGACTACTTAGTACCCTAGGATCTGCATGCCTCAATGGCAGATTTCCTTGCTAACAACCATGGGAATACATCAATGTCTCTTGGTTGATAGATACTACAGGTGACTCGACACCAAGACCTTTATTCGTACCTGTTAGGATGTACTATAGGTGCCTTGAGGCCCATTGACATCATTGGTGGGTCATCTCGCATTGGTTAACAACATTCATTAATGGCCGGTAATCCAATGATTTATTTTTGTGTTAGACTCCAGAACATTTATTCACACAAATAAGAATTGTACCATGGGTTAAAGATTTGAATCTGTTGAAGACATAATTTTAATTGGTTCCTTTCAGGAATGAACAAAAGACAGGTTCAGGGATAGCCATCAGATAATTTTCTTTTATAAATAGGAAGTATTTTTCTCAACAAGTTATTATTGGTTCAAGATTCTCTACAGATTTCGGGTTATTTCATTAGTACCAGTCAGTGCTAGACAAAATCCATCAGTCACAGTGGTTATCAACAGTACAAATTCCAGTTACAATTTTGGCGCTCTCTAGATTCAGACTTGACTTCAAAGATCTCTACAGTAAGAAATGCATAACAGGGAGTAGGTAATCGAACTCAGGTATGCTTAGTTTTATGTTAGTTTAATTTATTAAATTACATATTAATAACTTGAACTAGGAATGCCTTGATACTCCATGACATTTCATTATCCCTATACTTTGTACTTAATAAGCTAAGTTCAATTCTTCTTGACATTTCATATAATGGAAAATGCACTGCATTATTATGGTTGAATTCAACACGACTCATATGAAATAATATTTTGAAAATATGTACGACCATCATCATTTATTCACACGTTATTGATCCTCATGACATTTCAAATGTCCTTCTATAATTCCTCTCACGACCTATTTCACGCATCATGATCTATTCCTTTGTTGCCCTCATCTAATTCTGCTACTCACCTTTGAACCTTTCCTATTATACTGAGTGGAATTATGGTGGCGAATCGTCACGAACCTGAGACTTATGCAGATTTGGAGGCTCTTCCTGAGTATGAAGCCACCAAACACATTTTTCAAAAAGTTGGATGGGAGCCGTTCTTCAATAAATTTGATGGGTATGATGATACGATTACACTTCAATTCACTCTGCACTTTCATGGTGGACTAGCTAAAGTGGGCGAGCTGGAATTTGAAGTCATAGAGAAGTTCATTTCCGAAGCAATTCAATTACCCAGCACTGGTCAGAAATGGGGGAAGGGCCAGCCAGTCGACAAGAATCTCTGCACGCAGCTCCTACAACCCCAGTATCGGAAATTACAATGGTCAGAAGGTACATCAAGGTCGTGGTTGGAACCAAAATGGGAACAGTTTCTATCCATACTCCAATGCTACCTCACTTGTGAAGGTCGATACACGATCATGTTTCCATGTCATGCTCGAATCCTACTACATTTCAAAGGTAACCATTTGGTGAACATCCCCTATTTTCTGTTGAAGAGTTTGAAGAAAATGGCAGAACAAGTTTGCAAAGCCAAAGATTTTAGAGGTAGTCTGTTTCATTTTGGTCTTGTCAAAATTTTGGTTAAGTGTGCGTTATCAAATAAACAGGAATCTTGGGATATGTTCATTGTAAGAACCCTAGCCTCTGAAAAATCTAAAGATAAAAATATTGAATCCGCTCCTCCACAGAAGAAGTCGAACTCTAAGAAAAAGGTTGTTAAAACCCTGACCAAAATTTGTGATAACCTTGAGAATACACCAGACTGCACAATTGGGGCCAGTGATGATAATCCTAGCACAGAACATTCGTTTGATGTCCATGGTTCTGATGGTGTGGAAACTAACCATGAAAGAGTGGAAAACACTGTCCCTACAGATGCAAATGTTGAAATTCCAATTTCTCCTCCAACTGCTAAAAATATTATTGATGTGGAACAACTTGAGGAGTTAATCGAAAAACCTAGGAGAAATCCCAAACGAAAATGCACATGCACACTTTCAGATATGGATAACTCCGTGCCTAGTTACCCATTACAGGAAAGATTAAAAAGTATGGATGATCATGAGGAGGCTCCGGAGTCTTCTGAGATGACATGGACTCTCTCCCAATTGATTCAAAAAGTCCGTAAAGTCAATCAGCAAGATAATGCGCCCAAAGAAATTGAGCGGGACAAGATGATTCAAATAGCAGTTTATACCCCTGTTCAGGTGTATGAGGAGTTCACTCATGAACTCAGTCCAGTCGAAAACCCTGTTCAAAGACCAGATGAGTTCACTCATGCGTCCAAACCTCAAACACAACAAGGTCATGGTAAAAACTTCAAATCTTACTGTGAAATCTCTTCCAGTAGATCCTTGTGACCAATGGTAGTCAGATTGGAAAACAAGAATCACAGGTTAAAAGAGAAGTTACATGAATATATCATACTGGATCGGCACATCAAAACAGAAAATGAACTTATGAAACTCAGGCAGGCTCACTTCTTGTCAAAGATTGAATGATTAAAACGAAAAAATAAAGGTCTTTTTCAGAAGAATAGGAGACTACATAAGATTGCTAGGAAGCACATCACCATTAATCGAGTTCTTAAGAAGGAAATAAAAAACATGAAGAAACATGAGAAATTGCAAATGTTGGTTGCAGCTGCTGCAACACTCTGATGAATCTTAGTTTTTGAATTTTTGTTGTTTGAGGATAGGCAAAGACTTTAGCTTGGGGGAATGTTAGTCTCCAATTTTGACTATATTTTTGCCTACATCATGTCAGATATACCCCCATTTTCATATCTATTATCATTTCCTTATGGCTTTACCATGACACATTTGACATCCTTTACAACTAAATGGGGCTATTCAAGGTATTCCTATGATTCAAGTTATTTTTAATTTATTTTGATATTTTAAACTAATATTGATACTAACGTGACATGAGTTAGGTACTTGTTCCCTTGAAACAAACTTATCAGTACCAGGTACCGGCTCGCACTTAGTGGAGATGCCAAAGACTTGCACAACATGGCCAGATTGGATTGACAGTCTGATTCATATGATTGATTGAGTCATAACTCAATAGGATGACTCAAAGAGAGATTGTAGAATTGTTTTATTATAATGCTTTATGATCCATGCTTCTTGACATTGCGTGTCATGAAGCTGTTAAATTAGTTTTAACTGACTATGAGTCATTTTCGGATCTAAGATTCTCTTAGATTAATGCACCTATGTTCAAAACTATTTTGGGAGGATCTATATAAACTGAGATTGCTCTCAAGAAACGTTGGTTACAATATGCTATGTGATACAATTTCTAATAATACAATTTGCTATGCGTTATGTTATTCATTGTTAAAATGATTTGAGTTTGTTTATGAATTATAGAGCGTGAATTATGAAACAATTTTGCATGGAATAATCTAAGTAGCTCTGGTTTTGTTTTAGGGTGATTGCACCTCTTGGTTGGGCCCAACAACAGGTTCAATTCGCTGTCTCTTTTCCACAGTATAATTAGTTTTAGTTCTAGAATCTGCATGTGAGTATCAGACATTACCAATTCCAGAAAGGCTGTGGGATGCAATCAGTATGGATTTTGTTTTGGGATTGCATAGAACTCAAAAAGGGAGCGATTCCATATTTGCTGTGGTGGACAGATTCTAAAAAATGGCACATTTCATACCATGCCAAAATACAAACAATGCCACACACATCGCCAATTTGTTTTTCAGAGAAGTAGTAAGACTACATGGATTTCCGAGGAGCATAGTTTCAGACAGGGACACCAAATTTGTAGGACACTTTTGGAGGACTCTATGGAAGAGGCTAGGGAAGAACTTGTCCTTTAGTTCAACATATCACCCTTAGACAGATGGAAAAAATGAAATAGTAAACAAAAGTCTCAGAAACTTATGGAGAATTTTAGTGACTGAGCAAGGTCGACAATGGGATCAGATTCTGGCACAAGCAGAATTTGCATTCAAAAATTCAATGAACAAGAGCACATGAAAAATTCCATTTGAAATTCTGTATGGTATACAGCCAAGAGGGATCATATATTTGAGAGATTTGAATCAAGATGAGTTCAGAAGTGCTGGAGTAGAGGATTTTTCAAAAGAAATGCAGAAAATCCATGACAGAGTCAGAGAACAGCTACAGGACAATAACCAGAAATACAAGAGTCGAGTTGATAAAAAGAGGAGAGAGGTTCAATTCAAAGTTGGAGATGAATTTTTAGCTCATTTGAGAAAAGAGATGTTTACAAGGGGAACGTATAACAAATTGAAGATGAAAAAGATAGGACCATGCAGGATTCTTAGAAAATTCACAGCCAATGCTTATGAGATTGAGTTGCCAGATAATGTTGGGATATCGCCAATATTGAATGTTGTAGGCCTATATCCTTACAGGAGAGATGAAGAAGGAGAATCAGATGATCAGAAATAAATTCAGTGGGAAGAGCAATTGCCCATAGCAAAAAAATCTCAGATGGAGAAAATTATTGAACAGAGGGATGGAAAGAAAACCAGGAGGAAGACATATCTTGAATATTTAGTGAAGTGGAAAGATCATCCAATGGAAGATGCAAGTTGGGTCTGTTGTTCCTGAGTCTGTACTTAAGGCTTAAAAATACAGTGTCAAGGCATCTGAAAGTAGGTGAAAGATGGGTAAGAGGGTAACGTCAACCTTCGGTAAAGGAAACTAGGGAAGATTTCTACGTTGGCGTTGTCTAGCTTCCAACTGTTCCTAAGTAGTTATATCTTGTTCAATGGCTACCCATGAACATTCAAGTTCGTCTCGGCTATTAGCAGTTTTAAGGATTGTGTCAAAAAGATTTAAAGCAATATGCGTTTGGTTCGATAGTCCGGGTTCGATATTAGGATGTGTTGCTACAGGGACATTCATGGAGGAACAGTAAGAGTATGAAAAGATTTAAAGATAGATTAAATGATGTCTCGATTTGGTCGAATAAAAGAGAATTTTATGTTTTAGGAACAAAATAGAAATGCAAATTGAAGGCTCTTTCCCATAACTATATTATATTTTAAATAAAGGTGTGAGATGAGAGAAATACATTTAGCTGCATATAACGCAAGGTTCCTGTTAAAGAGAAAACTCACATATAAACAGAAGAGGAAATTAGTAAGGCAATAACTGACATAGCAAAGAATAATATATAATTCTGAAAGTGCAGATTGGTCTTACACCCGCTGATAGCTAGTGCAGAGGAAAGACAATAAACAATTACAGAAAACCGAAATCCTTTCGTTATAGTAGTGGTTGTACTAAAGTATAACGAAGCACATCAATTATGAATAATGGAATAAAATGAAACATGAAATACAAAGAAACAAACTTGTAACACAGTTTTGACGGAATCGAGAATCTCCAGATTTGCTTATATTAACTTCTCGAATGCAAAAACTCTATTACAATCGACACAAAAAAGGTCCAGCCCTGTTTATTTCTTTCTGTGTTATATTTATACAATTTTACAGATCAGTTAGAATCTCAATGGTTTCACAAATTCGGTTACAACTGAGAGGAGCGCAATCACTCCCTTTCCCCTACTCTATTTTCAATTGGTGCCAGGTGCTCGTCTTTGCGTGGATTCGGTGCAAGTGATACATTTTTCCACAAACTGAGATACGAGCTGTGAAGGTTCCACTTGACAGCTGGCCTCGGTGAAGTATCATTCTCTGGCTAACTGCTGTAGCTTGTCCCCCATTTGTGCATCGACGATGTTGAGGGCACTTATTTGTGCGCTGGGTTGGATTAAGTGTTTGTCAACTTGAGCCATGTCCACCCTGTCCATCTGAGAGATATCGGCCAAATCTCTCTCATCCTTCTCTTTCAGATTGAGCGAGATTTGTTCTACATCCATTTACATTAATGTTTCTATGTCGACTCCACTGTCCATACCCAACAACTCGCCATCTATAGCATTGAAGGCTTCTTCTAATGAATTGGTTAATTTTTGGGCCTGTTCTTTGCCTAAGGTAATGTTATGCTCCCAATCCTTCAACAGAATGTTACCTCTAGTTTGTTCTGAGATAGTGAGTCTGGGAGAACCTACCGAAACTCTATTGTTTGTGGCTATCATCGCCTCCTGAAAGGAAACCTGAGCTGCTTCTGCATTCCTTTCTCTGACAGTCAGGTTCTCGAAAATCTGATGCATCATCAGACAATCCTATCGGATTGTTCCCACTTTGGCGAGCAAACTCTGTTGTGCAAAAGAGATCCTGCTCCGAATCTGGGTTGCTCGGAATTTAAACCCCTCGACATCGATCACCCTAATTTTAGCGGTCTCTACCTGAGCCTGCAGCTCTGTAATCATAGACCTCTGTTGACCTGCCTGTATCCGACCGTCTCAGATCACTAGATGCGCTTGCTCCAGCCTGGCCTTGAGCACTTCTATTTCATTTTTATTAGCTATTCGGGCCAGTTCTATCTCCCCGCTCACTTGACCTTTAGCGTTTTCTGTGGCTGAAGCTACTCTAGCTTCAAGAGTCTTGATCGGGCGATTCTTTCTTTTAAGCTGGTTTTTTAACAGTTCGACCGAAAATTGATTCGCCGATGCATACGCTCCTAGCGTTCCTACGATCTCCATGGTGAATTGTTCATTCCTTTTGTTCTTTCCATCGGTCATAACCTTGAACTTTTTAGCAGTCAATCCTTCCTCCTGGTAGAACTCCCTTTTTACCACCGCTTTTCTATTTTTGTCAAAGAAGAACTCATTTGGAGGAAGTTCATCTGCTCTTATAGGCCTCAGTTCCTCATTAAAAACCCATCCTTATTCTATATTTCCTTGTGTCGACTGCAAGGGGGTAACAGAAGTGATGGGTTCCCCGATTTGTTTCACTGCCTTTCCTGGGGTGATGACCGAATCCTGCTTCTTCAGAGGTTCAGAGGTCTTCGTCTCAGTTTCCGGGTTCTGGGTCTCTGGCGGGTCCAGATTCTGTGCCTCTGCTTCAGGCTTCTTCATTTGCTCCCCCTCGTTCTAGCTTTTTCCTAAACCAGAAGTTGCATCTTTGGGGCCTTCATCATCCTTCGGTTCTGTCTCAGAAACGCCCAGGCTCCCTCCTCGTAGCACTGCGGGAAGACATCTTCATATGTGTTCCTGGAATCTCAATACAAAGGTCGTGTCTTCAGGTGCTAAAGATCAGATCTGAGCTAGCACATCCTCATAAGACCTTGCCCCTCGAAAAATGTCGTCCTGGGGTGAAAAATCATGTTCAAACCTCTTTAGCCCATAATTAGCTAAATGGTTGCTCACAATTTTATGGGGATCATGTTTTTTATACTCGATGGAGACCAAACTCAGGTCTTCCAAGGCTGCAGCCTCAGCTTTGGCATGCCTGAAATCCAATAAAGAATAAGAATTTAGCCGAACGGGAAAAAATGGCCACACCTTCTTTGAAGATGCTTTGAGTTCTTTACTCACCCCGCCAATCATTGTTTGTCGGGCGATCTCACGACAAGCCAACTTGTCGGGGATGAATAGTGGTAATGTCAGCGGGGGAACAATAGCTCCGAACACTCTGAAATAGGAGAACTCTGCTTCCGCATACCAGTCTGCTATACCACTCAGATTTGCAGCAATGCTATCCGAGATGCGAGGTGGCGGGTGACCAAAAATGGTGATGTGCAGGGGCACCATCACCCAGTTGAAAATTTCGTAAATGAATTTGTCCGCTTTCTTCTCCCACAGTTTGTCGTGATACTCATGTACCAGTTTTTCTTGGGCTGGATTCCAAGCCCAGCTCATCAAAGGGAATGGTGTCATGGAACATACCGCATCCATGATATATGCAGACATGAAAAATGAGGACGGTCTCCCGCTTGCCCTCTGCTCCCGATATTCTGTGACCCGGTTGGCCAAACTGTCTGAGAGTATCTTTTCCCAATTAAACAAGCAACCTTCTGTGACCTGAAACATGAGAGGCACCCATGCAATGTAGAAATGCAATGTTTCCTCCCTTCTGAATAGTCGGCATGCCATCATTTCCACATACATATACTGTGGCTCCAGCGAAGCGATTGAATAAACGCCCTGGTCATTTGCTCTGAATTTCGTGGAGCGTGAAACCCACTCCTTTATCAAACCGGGCATGGTTTTTTCATATTGAGTGCACTCCTTCTCTTTGAATCCGTCCAAGAATTCAACATCATACATGTATTCAGATGTTGTCGGGAGCTTATACATGGTTTGGATGTGCTCCAGTCTAAAAGTCTCGACTGTGACCCGTTGGTCGTTCATGATAGTTCTGGTGGGTAGGTCTATGTGATCTAATGCCCATCGGATCATATCATAATATGGAAGCAACCATGGTCTGGTTGCTACCCTATGCATTCCAGATTGAAAAACTATCTTGTATTTAGTGTTCAGGTCGTCCTTTTCGTTGTCTTCAGAGTCTGAATAATTCACCAACTTAGATTGCAGAATATCTGAAACAAATGACCAGCTAGGGACCGAGCTGACACTCTGAGGCGAAGTGTCGGAGACATTATCCGAGCCTTGCCCTGCAACCTCGACATTCACCTTCGCTGCTTTCCGTGGAGCCATAGTTGAAGCTTGTGTTTTCTCCCTTCTGCGGTAGAACTGCGTATACATGCAGAAATTAGTTTACTCAGAAATGACGAGCTCTGCGTGCTTATGAAAATGCTTTCATCATAATAAAATGAAACTCTTACATATATTTGAAAATTCGGTACTTTTCGAAATAAGCCTGTCAAATCGTAATTAGAAACAAATTAATTGCATAAAATCCGATCTTATATGTGTGGATTTACCCTTATTCTCCATAAATGTCATAAATTTCTGGCGGTTTGACAGTCAGTCGAAGTATGGAGAGCAAATGGCTATCTCGGGAAATGTGCAAGCCTCGATGCGCGGGACATATCTTGCTTTATTTTAAAATATCAAATCTTACCAACGTTAATCAATTTCTCATCGTTCGCTACATCGTGGAATTTCTTTGAACATTTTAAATCTCCCACTCACGAGACTGCGAGGACCGATTTTGGCTTAATTAATAGTAATTGTTCTTTGAAGCATCATTAATTTTATAATCCATTTATTTGCCATATCATAACTTAGAACTTCGAAGGCAATTTTTTGGGAGATTGGTATGCCGAGTCGTGAAACCGCGAGATGGCGATAATTAAGGCTCAATTTAGGGGAAGAAAATCTTAGATTAGGCGACTAATTAATCTTGCTATAATTACGTCGTGACTTCGTGAGTCAGAATTTTAGACGCCATAACTTTCGAAAAGATAGTGCCGAGTGGTGAGACGTCGAGAACAGATTTAACCATGGTTAGATTTTTGCCTTTAATCCTTGACCAGGGTTATCACAAAAGTACCTCGTGTTCTTGACTCTCGGGGCTGTAAAAATAAAAACTTGGGTTTGACGAATGCCGAGGCGTGAAACCCCGATGACGTCTAATCGCTGAGTTAAAATACTTTACCCTGGTTTCTGTCTTGAGTGAAAATTTAACATGAGTTCGCCGTTTCGTGACTCGGGATGTGTGAATTCGAGGATTAAAGTGCCCGACTTGCGAGATCCCGAAATAAAACAAAAAGATCGAACGTTCTTACAAAAGTGGATTTGTTTTGAGGGTATAAAAAGCATCACGGCTTATTCGACAAGGTTAAAGAGTTTTCAAAGTCTCGGGGGGGAAAAAATCAAAAGGACATCTTTAGATTTCAAGAATCAAAAATTGAAAATTGTAAAGGATAGACATAAAACAAGGGCGGCTCCAACATAGTCTCCAACTAGGGATCCCGCCTTCCTGTGAGGCAGGAAGAATAGTAGACCACGTGCCAATATTGGGTAAATGGAGTCAAAAGATCAAACATGCAGAAAAATTCTAAGGAAAAAGGATCGAAGGGGGAAAAGACTTGATTTTTTACCTCGAGAAGTTTTTTCAAAAATCAGATACTCTTTCCAAACACAGCTGTAGTCTCTTTCACAATTTTCCTTTTCCCATGACTAACTTTGGGTAAGTTTCAAGATAGTCGAAACGACCCTAGGAGATTCAACAGATCTTGAGTCTCTCGGCCTGCATCAAAAGAATGAGATTATATATTTTTAAATTGGGAAGTCCCATTTGAATTTGGGATGTTCATAAGGTTTTTAGAAAGCATTGGTTACCAGAGTAGAGTGATGTTCATGTATAACATCCTTACAGATATCTCAGACATTGCTTCACTGCCAGCGAGCTTGTTCAGTACCCTGGTGAAGTTCTCTAGCCCCTTTCATTGAATTTCCTTTCACCACTTCAGAAAATATTTATGCATTTAAATGCTAAGATGAGGGCAATCATTTCTGAATTTCCTTTCATCATCTTCCTGGACTAGGTGGGGGCAATCATTTCTGAATTTCCTTTCACCACCTGTCTTATAATTTACTTTTTGAGCACGAAGATAGGGGCAATTAGTTTGTATCAGGGCTGATATCTGTGTAATATTTTGCATCAAAGGTTTGTCAACTCATTTAAATTACTTGGTATCAAGCTTCCCTTGACCTTCGCAACACCTTGGTTCTTAGGGAAAAAAGGAAATTATATTTTTTAAGGGGCATCCCGTTTGAGCAAGCTTTGATTCTTCCGACACTGTTAAAAAACCTAGGAAAGTTAAGATCGCTCTAAACGTCCCCTCGCTTAGCAGGAGATCAAGTAGTTGTGAAGACATGCTTTCCTATCAAGATCTGTTTCGAAACCCCTGGGGTTAGAACGAAAAACTTATATCCCTTCGCAATGACTCGGAAAGATGGTGATTTGCTAAAAGTTAGACCCGGAGATGGACAGGATACAAGGCAGCGATTTAGTGACTGAAAACACAAAAGATCAAAACAGTTCAAGACTGGCTCTTATAGATATCTTTGGGGACGGTTATTCTGACTGACTGTTTTTAGATTTAGTGTATTAATTCAACTCACTTTAACTCGAAGATTATCAAACCAGCAATAATCCTGCTATCTAACATTTTAGCCGACACTACAATTTGAAAAACATTACCTTGGTTTACTTTAAACAATCTTTTATAACCTGTG
>SNQJ01S0001226.1:131196-143860 GCA_010110895.2 Picea sitchensis
GTAGCTGTTAGAATCCATTTATGCTGAGCACTGGAATGGGGATTAATTTCCCCTATAGAGTCTAGACCCCATTGTTGAAATGGAGCTTCAGTTTTGACTGGAACGAGTGGCAGTGCTGGGATCTCCTATTTACCAACGAATATTTGACACAGGTTGCAGGCCCGCACTTTGGCATTGACGTCTGAAAATAGTTTCGGCCAATAGTATCCGACCCTCAAGATCTTGTAGGCTATGGCTCTCCATGCGTGGTGTCCTCCACAGACTCCTTCATGAAATTCCTCTATAACCCATGGAGTTTCCGACTCAACCAAACAGACTAGTAGGAACCCGAGTGGATCGTTCCAGTATAGCTAATTTTCGACGATGCAATATTTTACAGCATGGAGTTTTAAAGTTCTGCATTTGGCTAGTGATAGTCCATTTGGACATTTCAGGTTTAACAAGTAGAACACTATGTCTTTATACCAGCCTGACGATATGAACTTTTCTTCGACCTTGCTTGGATTTTTCTGGTCATCCGGCTCATGCAGGTGTGTGTATCCATCTTCCCCTTGGATGCAATTAATATCAAGAGCTCTAAGATTCAACTTGGCCAAGAGTTTGGCCAGACCCTACCCCTTTATCAATTTAGTCAGCTTGACTTACAGATCGAATTCTTGTATTTTAGCGAGCCAACACCCTCATTTTCCGTCACTATCTGGCTGTACCAATATATCTTTCACAACACTGGTTGGCACATACGTGATAATTTTTTGAATGCAGTACATAGGTTCTGAATGCTTTTAGCGCTTTCACCATTGCGTACGCCTGTTTTTATATTATGTCATACTTTAGTTTGGCATCTCTAAGGCTCTTGCTAAAAAACATGATCGGCCATTCGAATCCTTCATCATCTTTTTGCAAGAGCACTGCGGTGATAGTATGTTCAGAAGCAAACGAGAAGATAAGAAAATCTTTCAGGTAATCTGGGCTTGCTAACACAGGTGCCTCGCTGATGACTTTTTTAATATGCACGAATGATGCTTTAGCCTCGATCGTCCAACTTACTCTGCTATATTTCTTCAACATCCCTATGATCAATTTGACAATCTCAGCAAAATTGGGGATAAACCTTCGTAAAAATTTTATTGTACCTAAGAAAGATTGAATTTCTTTTACGTTTCTGGGAATATTTATAGTTTCTATTGCTTCAATCCTCTTAGGATCAATCCTGATCCCATCCTTAGATACGATATGCCCTAGAAGCTTACCTTCCCACATAGCGAAATGTGATTTCTTTGGGTTCAAAGACAGACCATACCTGCGGCATTTTTCGAAAGTCTGTTTTAGATGGATCAAATGTTCTTCATCGGTTTTAGAGAAAACCGTCAAATCTTCAAGGTAGATGACTACGAACTTGTCTCTTTCTCCTACGAAAGCAATGTCCATAGCGCGCTGGAATGTAGCTCCTGCATTCATCAAACCAAATGACATTTTTTCATACATGAATGTACCCCATGGTGTGGTGAAAGTAGTTTTTTCTCTGTCTTGCTCGTTCATGGTGATTTGGTTATACCCAGAGAACCCATCTATCATAGACATTTGATTTGCTCCGACTACCTTTTCTAGGATGTGGCCCATTTTGGGGAGCGGATAATTATCCTTTAGAGAAGACTTATTTAAGTTTTGGAAATCCACACACAGTCTGATTTCTCCATTCTTTTTTCTGACCGGGACCAAATTTGCCACCCAGTCCGAGTACCTCAGAGGTATGATTATTTTAGCATCTAAAATCTTCTTAACTTCCTTTTCAATCATGGGAAACAAAATGGGGTTAATTTGTCTAAAATTTTGCCTAAACGGCTTGACCCTGGGCTTCAAAGGTATCTTGTGCTCAATTATGGAAGTGTCATACGTTCTAAGCTCATCATAGGACTAGGTGAAAACATCTTTGTACTGTCTGAGTAGGTCTCTGTACTGGACTTTTACCTTGGGAGGGAGGAACTTAGATATCTTTACTATCCTAGATTCTTTTTCAGTTCCTATATTGCAGTCCTCCACTTCTTCTGGTTAGGGCTGCAAAGTGGATTTCATAGGTATGTCGTTCTAATCGAAAAGTCTTTCTAAAGGAATTAAGCCTTTTGGAATTTGGTTGTTTTTAAGGACCAACATATGATGATCCCCTATTTTTTCTCGGAAGGTTTTAGGATCTTCTCCCTCTTGCATAATCCACATCGGGTCATTTTGATTCTCTTGCACTGGATGAGTTTCGGAGAACTCACCTACTGCTACAAGAAATTTCTCTATTTGTTCATCATCTTCGAAAACCTGCCAGTGTCGGATATTGTTTGGTATAGAGGGTTTGTATCTGATTTCAATGTGATATTTCAGTTTGATGGTCATGGGAGGAGAAATGGTTGAAGCTGCCTTGGCCAATGCATCATCATGTAGATTCTCTGTGCGAGGGATAAAATGGACCTTTACAAATGAGAAAAAGTTTTCCATCAAATCCCAAGCACAATTTCTGTATGTTCTTAGTCTGGGATGCTTGGCTAGGTACTGTCGTTTTATTTGTTTAACAATTAGCTCTGCGTCACCATAAACTTCCAAGTTATTTATATTTAGCCTTTTCGCAACCTCTAATCCTAAAATCAATGCTTCATATTCGCATACGTTGTTAGTGTAATCTATGTCCCATTGTAGTCGGTAAGAGAAAGGAACGATGAATGCATCTTCGGGAGCCACTAAAAGCACTCCCGCACCTGCCCCTTCAGAAATAAGGCACCATCGAAATACATTTTCCAAACTCCAGTGTTACACAGATCTTATGTCAAGTGACTTGTCTCTTCTTGCTTCATATCGAGTTCCTCTGGACACCCATCCAAAACATCATCAAAGAACAAAATGCAATTCCCCAGATCTTGGTCTGCAACGTAAATGGGAAAGTTATTTGGGTTTTGAGGGTCACTGACTGTATATGCTAATCTTGTTTCTCTGTACAACTGAGTGAATTGACCACCGAACACAGGGATTGTGGCATATGTCATTTCCAACTGTAGAGAACACCCCAACTTGGCTCCCCATGATCTAGATAGCAGCATGCCATATTTGGGGGGAATATCTGCGATAACCACATCCATCAGGATACTCTTAACCGGGACCTGGGCTAGGGTAACTACCAGATCTTTTATCATCCCCAGACATTTAACCTTTCTCGAATCGAAAGAGTACATATTTCCATAAGGTCTTGTAATCTGGAGACCCAACTTGTCCATTATAATCTTGGGCATAACATTATGAGAAGCCCCTGAATCTAACATACAATTATGCAGCAAATGATCATATACATTCAGAGTGATATAAAAGGGAGCGATGTTGTCTTTGGACCCTTCAAAATGGGGACCAAAGGTGATATTATGTCTTTCATCTTCCAGGTTTATAACATCAGATTGAATTTCTAACTCATAGACACCCATCGCTTTGGCAATTTGCTTCCGATAAGCGGGATTTTTTGCTAATTCTACCAAAGGAATCAGTATCTTAATTTTGTTTAACTCATTTTCAAAACTGAAAGATGTGTTTACCTTGTCCGTTTCTTTGGTCGAGACTTCTGAATTTTTCCTTTCCGACTTACTTGTCTGGATCACTTTATCACTCGTGATCCTATTCAAAGACTCAACTTTATCTACTAGTTTGGTTTCTTGTGTTTGAGTTTCAACTTTTTTCACCTCGGACTCTTGAGTGTTTGCTACCTTGGTTTTGTTGTTGGGTAACAAGGTCACTTCCGGAGGAAGTTCATAAGCTTGACCTTTTTGAAGGATTTTCTTAGGTTGATTCATTGATGTAGGCTTACTCTTAGATATTAGGTTGTACTTTGGTTGAAACTCGGCCATTATCATCTCTACTTCTGGTTGAGATACACAGGGATTAGTGTGATCACCTTCTTCATCCTCATTAGATGGTTGTGGGGTGTTCAAAGATTTTTCATAGTCTTCACGAGTTAGATACGGCTGCGAGAGGTCATCACCAAAATTCGCGACTTCATCTTCCGAATCTCCGAAATCTTGGAGGTCGTTTGCTCCTATAAAATTTTCGTTCTTTAATGGAGCTTGTATTTTTTGATCCTCATTCTTTATTTGTCTCTGTTGATTTTGGGGATTTGGGTTTCTCCTGAAGTCCTTTTTATTAGAAGAATCAACTTTAACCTAGTCCAACTCCATCCTAGAGATTTTGTTGGACAGTTCTTTAATTACTTGGGCCATATCGTCTACTTTGTCATCAGTGTATCTATTTGACCCCGAAGGACCCGCTGGTTCTCTATAGCATCTATTTTCATGGTTGACTGTTTCTACTTTAGCCTTTAATTTACCTGAAGCCATCATATTAGATTCTATTTCGACAACATCGTCTTGCATTCTATTTAGGGTGGCTCCTCTTCTTTCTCGCAAAAGTAGTGCGAAATCTGGCTCGAAAGCTCCCGCGAAGGTTACTTTGGTTGAGGGTTCGGAGGGTTTAACCATGGCTGGAATCTTATTATACAGTTTGTTGAATCTCAGAATAAATTCCATGATTGTTTCTGAATTTTTTTTCTTTAGGGACCCAAACTTGGTAAGATAATATAAGTGATCTTTTCACTCTCCCCATTGTCTGAGGAAAGCATCTTCCAAAGCATCATATGTCCAGATAGAAGCTAAAGGTAGGTTCTGAAACCAAGTTCGGACCTGACCTTCAAAGGTCTGGACAAGGATTCTCGAATAGACATCTTCGTGCTCGATACCACAGACGTCTGCGAATTGGTCAAAGAAATTAATATGCTCAGCTGCGGTTAGATCTCCCTCCCCAGTGAACTTAGGAAGATTTTTGATGTAATTTTCAGGGAGATCATGAAGGGGGATGGGCAAAACCAGAGGAGTGTATCTCGCTGCTACTTTTGCAAATACTCTGGGAGGAGGGACATGCCCTTTACCTCCACCTCCTCCTCCCAGGGCGCCTCCACCACCTCCTCCAGCGGCTGCCTTCGATTTGGGTGTAGAAAATGAGTGTGTAACACACTCTTTGGAATCAGGCAAGACCAGGAAGTTCTGTCGAAGAAAATCTGGTATGTCAACTGTCGACGAACCTTATAGAGGATCTTGTCCCTCATGTATGGATGGGAAAGTCAAATGAATTTCACTCCTAACTTCATAGC
This sequence comes from Picea sitchensis, assembly GCA_010110895.2. NCBI lineage: Eukaryota > Viridiplantae > Streptophyta > Pinopsida > Pinales > Pinaceae > Picea > Picea sitchensis. The sequence goes on from SNQJ01S0001226.1 coordinate 136,364, forward strand.
AGTTTGACGTCAGATCTTTGGTATCAAATAGAGGACTGCACAAAGTAGAAGGTTCTGAATAACACTTAGTCTTTAAAAGTGGGTTTTTAGTGTTTAAAATTTTTTCGGGATCAGTAACAGGTGTAATCAGCTTACCATCTGGGTTCTGTCTGGTATTCCTTCTACTGAATGCCAGTTTATTTTCTCGTGGACTCACCAAGTGAAAGATTGAAAAAGCCTTAAAAATGTGTGTACTCTATATTCACTATCAAGGAGTAGCACTTTCAACGAAATAAATGTCATTTTCCCAGGTAAAAGATTTCATAACTTCGCTCCCCGACAACGGTGCCAAAAAGATGTTGTTTCTAAGCCTATACTTAAGGCTTAAAAATACAGTGTCAAGGCATCCGAAAGTAGGTGAAAGATGGGTAAGAGGGTAACGTCAACCTTTGGTAAAGGAAACTAAGGAAGATTTCTACGTTGGCATTGTCTAGCTTCCAACTGTTCCTGAGTAGTTATATCTTGTTCAATGGCTTCCCATGAACGTTCAAGTTCATCCCAGCTATTAACAGTTTTAAGGATTGTGTCAAAAATATTTAAATAAATATGCATTTGGTTCGATAGTCCGGGTTCGATATTAGGCTGTGTTGCTGCAGGGACAGTCATGGAGGAACAATAAGAGTATGAAAAGATTTAAAGATAGATTAAATGCTGTCTCGATTTGGTCGAATAAAAGAGAATTTTACGTTTTAGGAACAAAATAGAAATGCAAATTGAAGGCTCTTTCCTGTAACTGTATTATATTTTAAATAAAGATGTGAGATGAGAGAAATACATTTAGCTGCATATAACGCAAGGTTCCTGTTAAAGAGAAAACTCACATATAAACAGAAGAGGAAATTAGTAAGTAAATAACTGACATAACAAAGAATAATATAGAATTCTGAAAGTGCAGATTGGTCTTACACCTGCTGATAGTTGGTGCAGAGGAAAGTCAATAAACAATTGCAGAAAACCGAAATCCTTTCGTTATAGTAGTGGTCGTACTAAAGTATAACGAGGCACATCAATTATGAATAATGGAATAAAATGAAACATGAAATGAAAAGAAACAAACTTGTAACACAGTCTTGACGGAATCGAGAATCTTCAGATTTTCTTATATTAACTTCTCGAATGCAAAAACTCTATTACAATCGACACAAAAAAGGTCCAGTCCTGTTTATTTCTTTCTGTGATATATTTATACAATTTTACAAATCAGTTAGAATCTCAACGGTTTCACAAATTCAGTTACAACTGAGAGGAGCGCAATCACTCCCTTTCCCCTACTCTATTTTCAATTGGTGCCAGGTGCTTGTCTTTGCGTGGATTCGATGTAGGCGATACATTTTTCCACGAACTGAGATATGAGCTGTGAAGGTTCCGCTTGACAGCTGGCCTTGGTGAAGTAACATTCTCAGGCTAACTGCTGCATCTTGTGCCCCATTTGTGCATCGACGATGTCGAGGGAACTTATTTGTGCGCTGGGTTGGATTAAGTGTTTGTCAACTTGAGCCATGTCCACCCTGTCCATCTGAGAGATATCGACCGAATCTCTCTCATCCTTCTCTTTCAGATCAAGCGAGATCTGTTCTACATCCATTTGCATTAATGTTTCTGCGTCGCCTCCACTGTCCATACCCAACAGCTCACCATCTATAGTATTGAAGGCTTCTTCTAATGAATTGGTTACTTTTTGGGCCTGTTCCTTGCCTAAGGTAATGTTATGCTCCCAATCCTTCAACATAATGTTACCTCTAGTTTGTTCTGAGATAGTGAGTCTGGGACAACCTACTGAAACTCTGTTGTTCATGGCTATCACTGCCTCCTGAAAGGCGACCTGAGCTACTTCTGCATTCCTTTCTCTGACAGTCAGGTTCTCGGAAATCCGATGCATCAACAAACAATCCTCTCGGATTGTTCCCACTTTGGCGAGCAAACTCTGTTGTGCAGAAGAGATCCTGCTCCGAATCTGGGTCACTTAGGATTTAAACCCCTCGACATCGATCACCCTTCTTTCAGCGGTCTCTACCTGAGCCTGCAGCTCTCCAATCATAGACCTCTGTTGACCTGCCTGTATCCGACCATCTCGGATCACTAGATGCACTTGCTCCAACTTGGCCTTGAGCACTTCTATTTCATTTTTATCAGCTAATCGGGCCAATTCTATCTCCCCGCTCACTTGACCTTTAGCATTTTCTATGGTCGAAGCTACTCTGGCTTCGAGAGTCTTGATCAGGCGATTCTTTCTTTTAAGCTGGTTTTTTAACACTTCGACCGAAAATTGATTCGCCGATGCATACACTCCAAGCGTTCTTGCGATCTCCATGGCAAATTGCTCAATCTTTTTGTTCTTTCCATCGGTCATAACCTTGAAATTTTTAGCAGTCGATCCTTCCTCCTGGTAGAACTCCCTTTTTACCACCGCTTTTCTCTTTTTGTCAAAGAAGAACTCGTTTGGAGGAAGTTTGTATGCTCTGATAGGCCTCAGTTCCTCATTAAAAATCCATCCTTCTTTTATATTTTCTTGTGTCGACTGCAAGGGGGTAACAGAAGTGATGGGTTCCCTGATTTGTTTCGCTGCCTTTCCTAGGGTGACGACCGAATCCTGCTTCTTCGGAGGTTCAAAGGTCTTCATCTCAGTTTCTGGGTTCTGGGTCTCTAGCGGGTCCAGATTCTGTGCCTCTGCTTCGGGCTTCTTCGTTTGCTCCCCCTCGTTCTGGTTTTTTCCTGAACCAGAAGTTGCATCTTTGGGGCCTTCATCATTCTTCGGTTTCGTCTCAGAAATGCCCAGGCTCCCTCCTCATAGCACCGCCAGAAGACATCTTCATCTGTGTTCCTGGAATCTCAATACAGAGGCCGTGTCTTCAGGTGCTAAAGATCGGATTTGAGCTAGAACTTCCTTGTAAGACCTCGCCCCTCGAAAAATGTCATCCTGGGGTGAAAAATCATGTTCAAACCTCTTTAGCCCACAATTAGCTAAATGGTTGCTCACAATTTTCTGGGGATCATGTTTTTTATACTCGATGGAGACCAAACTCAGGTCTTCCAGGGCCGCAGCCTCAGCTTTGGTGTGCCCGGAATCCAATAAAGAATAAGAATTTAGCCGAACGGGAAAAAACAACCACACCTTCTTTGAAGATGCTTTGAGTTCTTTACTCACCCCGCCAATCACTGTTTGTTAGGCGATCTTGCGACAAGCCAGCTTGTCAGGGATGAACAGTGGTAATGCCAGCGAGGGAACAATAGCTCCGAACACTCTGAAATAGGAGAACTCTGCTTCCACGTACCAGTCCGCTATACCACTCAAATTTGTAGCAATGCTATTCGAGATGTGAGGTGGCGGGCGACCAAAAATGGTGATGTGTAGGGGCACCATCACCCAGTTGAAAATTTCGTAAATGAATTTGTCCGCTTTCTTCTCCCACAGTTTGTCGTGATACTCATGTATCAGTTTTTCTTGGGCTGGATTCCAAGCCCAGCTCATCAAAGGGAATGGTGTCATGGAACATACTGCGTCCATGATATATGAAGACATGAAAAATGAGGACGGTCTCCCACTTTCCCTCTACTCTTGATATTCTGTGACCCGGTTGGCCAAACTGTCTGAGAGTATCTTTGCCCAATTAAACGAGCAACCTTCTGTGACCCGAAACATGAGAGGCACCCACACAATGTAGAAATGCGATGTGTCCTCCCTTCCGAATAGTCGCCATGTCATCATTGCCACATACATATACTGTGGCTCCAGCGAAGCGATTGAATAAACGCCCTGGTCATTTGCTCTGAATTTTGCGGAGCGCGAAACCCACTCCTTTATCAAACCAGGCATGGTTTTGTCATATTGAGTGCACTCCTTCTCTTTGAATCCTTCCAAGAATTGAGCATCATACGTGTATTCAGATGTTGTCGGGAGCTTATACATGGTTTGGATGTGCTCCGGTCTAAAAGTCCCGACCGTGACCCGTTGGTCGTTCATGATAGTTCTGGTGGGTAGGTCTATGTGATCCAACGCCCATTGGATCATATCATAATATGGAAGAAACCGTGGTCTGGTTTCTACCCTGTGCATTCCAGATTGAACAACTATCTTGTATTTAGTGTTCAGGTCGTCCTTTTCGTTGTCTTCGGAGTCTGAATAATTCACCAACTCAGATTGTAGAATATCTGAAACAAACGACCAGCTAGGGACCGAGCTGACACTCCAAGGTGAAGTGTCGGAGACATTATCCGAGCCTTGCCCTGCAACCTCGACATTCACCTTCGCTGCTTTCCGTGGAGCCATAGCTAAAGCTTGTGTTTTCGCCCTTCTGCGGTAGAATTGCGTATACATGCAGAAATTAGTTTACTCAAAAATGACGAGCTCTGCGTGCTTATGAAAATGCTTTCATCATAATAAAATGAAACTCTTACATATATTTGAAAATTCGGTACTTTTTGAAATAATCCTGTCAAATCGTAATTAGAAACAAATTAATTGCGTAAAATCCGATCTTATATGCATGGATTTACCCTTATTCTCCATAAATGTCATAAATTTCTGGCGGTTTGACAATCAGTTGAAGTATGGAGAGCAAATGGCTATCTCGGGAAATGTGCAAGCCTCGATGTGCGAGACATATCTTGCTTTATTTTAAAATATCAAATCTTACCAACGTTAATCAATTTCTCGCCATTCGCTACATCATGGAATTTCTTTTAACATTTTAAATCTCCCACTCACGAGACTGCGAGGACTGATTTTGGCTTAATTAAAAGTAATCGTGCTTTGAAGCATCATTAATTTTATAATCCATTTATTCGCCATATCGTAACTCGGAACTTCGAAGGCAATTTTTTGGGAGATTGGTATGTCGAGTCGCGAAACCGCGAGATGGCGATAATTAAGGCTCAATTTAGGGGAAGAAAATCTTATATTAGGCGACTAATTAATCTTGCTATAATTACGTCGTGACTTCGTGAGTCGGAATTTTAGACGCCGTAACTTTCGAAAAGATAGTGTCGAGTGGCGAGACGCCGAGAACAGATTTAACCATGGTTAGCTTTTTGCCTTTAATCCTTGACCAGGGTTATCACAAAAGTACCTTGTGTTCTCGGCTCTTGGGGCTGTAAAAATAAAAACTTGGGTTTGATGAACGTCGAGGCGCGAAACCCCGACAACGTCTAATCGTTGAGTTAAAAGACTTTACCCTGGTTTCTGTCTTGAGTGAAAATTTAACATGAGTTCACTGTTTCGTGACTCGGGACATGTGAATTCAAGGATTAAAGTGTCCGACTTGCGAGATCCCGAAATAAAACAAAAAGATCGAACATTCTTACAAAAGTGGACTTGTTTTGAGGGTAGAAAAAGCATCGCTGCTTATTCGACAAGGTTGCAGAGTTTTCAAAGTCTCGGGGGGGAAAAAATCAAAAGGACATCTTTAGATTTCAAGTATCAAAAATTGAAAATTGTAAAGGATAGACATAAAACAAGGGCGGCTCCAACAGGGTCATAGAACCTGATATTTTGAAGCATGGGAAGACTGTGCAGGAGCTCATAGACAGGAGTCCATGAAATTTTTTAATTAGAGGAGTATGATGCAGGAGCATCACCTTCAAAGTCAACAACACACACATGGAGGCAGACAAATGACATCTCAGCAATGAAAGAATTTCACATCGATCATTTAACTCATAATTTAATTGGTTGTTGAGATATTATTGTAACAAACATTTTAAAATGTAACTTGTTTGTAAAGTCAAGAAGGACTATAAGAAACTGCAGATATGGAGTGTCGACTCTATCTCACAATAACTAGTAGTTATTGTAATAGGAAATATTAGGTAATGGATTTGAATTTGAAATGATAGATTTCATAACAAGATGAGAGAGCTCATGGAGCCGGTCGTTAGATAGTTTTTTAGTATTGTATTTTAACAGATAGATAGAATAGAGGGATCAGTAAAGAAAAGTAGAGTAGCAGAAACACTATGTATTTTGTTTTTCATGAATGAATAGAACAAACAAAAATTGTCCTAAATCCTATGACTATGTTCATTTCATGTGTGATTGAATGAATGTTATTCTGTGTGTATGATTTATTCCAGTTCATTCATGTATGATTGTTCAAGATATTAACTGTATGAGTTCATGACGAAGCTGGTTGAGTTTCAATTGTTTCTCTTCTGATACTTGTATGCAAGGTGTGCATCTCAAACGCAAGGAGTGTGTTGAATGCATCTCAGATTGACTCGGAGAAGTTTAGAGAGAATCATAGAAACTCAGATCAGGTGCAAGGTGTGCACGGTGTCAAGAAGCCAACAAGCTTTGAAGAACCATCACAGAAGAATGACAGGTGGGCGAGAAGGTTTTATTTGGAAGAAAATCCTTCGAATTGAGTTATTCGAAATCCTGAGAACGTAAAGTGTGCGTGGGAGATCGAAATCCTTTCAACGATAGAAGCTCAGGAGAGATAACACTTTCACAAGTGTTGACAAGAATCCAAAGATGGATTTGTCAGGAGAACAAAGGTTTGGAACCATTGAAAGTGGATAAATCTTCAAGGCGGAGAGATATCATAAGCTCAAAAGGAAGAACGACCATGATCGTTGGATCATAGGGAAGAAGATTGACAATCGTCAGATTAGAAGGAGGTGCACGAATTTTAGCACTTCGCGTACAGAGGAGAGAAGCTGTCGGAGTTGAAACTTGAGATTCCCAAAGTCCGAAACCCCATAATAGAATATCGACCATCCAATCAGTAAGATAGATCTGAGTTGTCAGATAATTGTAGGTGAAGACCAAGCGTCAGATCGCCAGGAGGAATCACAACCATTGGTGGCTGTAAGTTCAGGAGGGAGAGCGGTTTGAAACTTAATATTCCTGAAGTCCAGATCCCCAGAACGCTGAGGTGAAATCTCATCCATTTGATTGATAAATCATGAGCCATCATATATCGTGAGAACATAAGGAGGCAACTTTGAGACTTGAAACTCTCAGAGCACAGAGAGCCGGAGAGTCGAACATATCTGGACCATTGAAGCCAGGACGGTACGTGTCAAAATATTGAAATATCTGGAGGAAGGAAAAATTTGAAACTTGAAACACGTGACACATGGAGATTCAAAGAGCCATGAGTCATTGATCTGGGAGGAGACACTTGTCAACAAATCTTGTACTTTGGGGAAAAGCTGAAGTGAGTTTTTAGTTTGAGAATTGAAATCGCCGAAGCACGAAGACCCAAAGTCCCGGAATAATATCTGGACTGTTGGATTCAGGGTAGACATGACGCAAATCGGTTAACTCCGGGTAAAATCCCAAAGTAATCCTCAATCATTGGATCAAAGGACATGGTGTTATAACCCTAAATTTCACCACACATGCTTACCTGGCATCAGGCCAACTCATATCCTTTCTTTGCCAAAAACACTGTTGAACAACTCTTTGAAAATCCTCTTGTATAAAGGCCCACGTGCCCTAACCCATTACTGCATGCG
>SNQJ01S0001226.1:152859-169261 GCA_010110895.2 Picea sitchensis
TTTCTTTATATGATAAGTAATAGTTACATTCTTTACATTATCATACATATGAGCACCAACTCATAATGAGGCTACAACCTTAGTTTTGCAAGCTGCTACTTGTTGAGAGAACCAACTCTCTGTTTTCTCTAGCACCAACTAGAAGGAAGCACCAACTCCCTGGTTTCACTAGCACCAACTAGAAGGAAGCACCAACTCTCTGAGTGTTTCCAGCACCAATTGGATGGAAGCACCAACTTCCAATCATACATGAACCAACCTGTATAATAGAGAACAAGAGTTCTCCCTTGCACCACCTTGCCACCTTGGTTTCTCTGGCTGTAACCAGATGGAATCTATAAATCCCAGTGTTGAAGAACCCACTTAAACCTATGAGGACAACAGTCCTCCCTAGCACCTCCCTTCCACCCTGAATTATAAATTCTTTGTTACTAAAACTTATTACAACAATATAAAGTTATTCAATGTCTTACCAGCCTTGTCGTTGTTTTGTTACACTTCTCTACCCTATCTGCATCAGTGTCTTCTGCACACCCCTTGCACTTTCTTTTCTTCTTCTTTTTATGCTCTATGCGCCATATCCCTTCAATGCACCATTCCTCGACTGTGCATTTCTGATCCTGCGCTTTGCCTCCTGGCACACTCCTTAATTCTCCTACATAGCGACAACTCTTATCTCTTCTTTGTTCAACATTCTTATAGTCTCTGTTGTCTTTGTGCATGCAATATTCACAATGCCTCTGCATGGTCACTCTGTGCCAAACTCCTCCAAAACTCGAGTGCTCTATCTGATCATCATAGTGACTCTTCAACTTCTCTGGCCATTTTCCACTCATTTAGCATCACTGTATGTTATACTGAGATTCCTCAGCCTCTCTGGCAGTTTGAGACTCTTCGTCTTCTCTGTGACAGTTGAGCTCCCTTCTTTGTTCCAGTTACAGGCCTCGATGCTCATCCAGCTGTCAATCGCCTTCACAAACATATTCATCCCTCTTGAAGATTCCCAGAGACTCTTCACCTCCTCTTGTCAATCACTCCGAAGTGTCTTCGAGTCCTCTAGCAGAAACCATCATTGGTTTCTAGAAGTTACACTGTGTCATGCTACAGTATCCCTTCAATCTTGTTCAAATTCACTTGCACCGTTGGATTGGCTCCATGGGATCTTGCATTCATTTCAGCATTTCAACATTTGGCAATTCGGCATTCATGTGACCATGTGTCTCGACACTCCCAGTCGCGATCCCTGAAAAGGAGCTTAGTTGCTCTAGCTCTTTCCTCCATCTCTCATCGATGTGACCAAGGGCTGTGACCCCAGCCTTATGCATAAACCACTTTCACGATTTCACGTTTCGTGAATATGGAGATGAGGCATCTTGACTCTCCAAGTCATGATCTTCGAAACCGCGAAATGGAGCTTATCTAGACTGACTCCTTCCCTTCTCATGACCACCGATGGTGACCATAGGCTGTGCCAAAAAGGTGCTTCATATGTTGTGAGTTTCCACACCATGCTCCGTTGACCCCAAGTCAGCGAAATTCCAATCGCTTGCCACTTGTCCTATGATTCGATGGTTCATATCTGATCTTGATTTGACGGCTGTGATTAACTTTACGATTTCACATATCACGATTCTGGAGATGAGGCATCTCGACTCTCCAAGTTGCGATCCATGAAACTTCGAAATGGAGTTGGATCAATGGTCTAGATCACACTCGAGCTGATGGCTATGATTAAATCATGATTTCACATATCGCGAGTTCTTCACTGGAGGTGCTCGTCACTCCAATTCGTGATAAGAGAAACTTCGAGATGGAGTTAGATCAATGGTCCAGATCAAACTTGATCTGACGGCTATGATTAAATCGTGATTTCGCATCTCGCGAGTTCTTCAATGGAGGTGCTCGTCACTCCAAGTCACGATAGGCAAAACTCCGAGATGGAGCTTTATGGTGCTTTGATATTTCTCCACGCGTCCTTTTGATCAACGGTCAAGATCTTGTCACGATTTCAGCATTCCTGTGGTATTGTTTCTTGACTCTCCAAGTTGCAAGTCGCAAAACCCCGAAGTGATGTAAGCCTACTGACGTTACACGTGGATTGACATGTGTCGAATAACTGCCACGTGTCACTCAGATTTGAGATTTCCAGTGGCCAAAGATGCCGAATCAACTTGACACTTGTTCATGTATGATTGCGCCATGTGTCCTTTTTGTCATAGGCTACCACCTGTTCTTGCTGGCGTGGTCTGTCACATTAACCTCCTGGAACTGAAGGACCAGATTCATCCTCGATCAAACAGCTAGGATCATTTCGCCATTTCGCATTTCGCAATTTTAGCTCTCTTATGATGAAGGGTCTCGAGCCTTGACCCCTGATCCTACGACCCAGATCTTCTCCCGATTTCCCCACTTCGCGATTTCGCATTCTGGATGTGTAAGTTCTCGACACCTTCAAATCCCGATATCCGAAACTCTAAAATGGAGTTTTACTCTTCCGATCTTTCCATGCCATTATACCTACGTTGTTGTTCTTCTTCCTTGCCTGCCTTTTTGTTGATCTTCCTTGCTTGTTAAACATGTCCAACAACCCTCTGCACTATCTCTTCTGAACTTATCAAGCTTTCTCAAATACTTCTGATACTTCTTCTTGTACTCATGCCATCTTCGTTGTTGTACTTTCCATCAATGACAAGCATATGTTGTCTGTTAAACATTTACCAACAAATCAAAGCCAATGAAGCAGAGAAGGAAATTCAAGCAGAGGTAAGGGAACTAGTAGAGAGAAGTTCCAGAAGTCAAAGCTTGAAGCTGAAAAATAGCATATTCACCATGATAAAGGTGGAAGTTCTAAGGAAGGACAACATGGAGGAAGAGGTTCTTTTTCCAGACCAAGAGGAAGAGGAAGAGAGAGAGGAGGCGTAGTTAAATGCTATACCCGTGGAAAAGAAGGACATACATCTTGGGAATGTCCTGACAGAAATAGAAAAGGCAAAGAAGCACACATTGCTGAAACACAAAAGCATGTGGAAGCATAAGAAGCAGAAGGAGGAAAAAATCTTATGATGAGGAAAATTCTTCTTAAACCAGAAAAGAAACCAGAGGAACCAGTTTAGTGAACAAGTCTGTTCAGAACTGCTTGCAAGTCGAAAGACAGAGTTTACAAGGTGATCATAGATAGTGGGAGCACTGAAAATCTAGTATACATGGAGATGGTGGAGAAGCTAGAGCTAAAGACAATTGCACATCCAAATCCATACAAGGTATTGTGGTTGCAGAAAGTACATCAAGTCTTGGTAAGTCAACAATGCCAAGTTGAATTTAAAATAGGAGGTTATAGGGATGAAATATTGTGTGATGTAATTCCTATGGATGTTTGTCATATTTTATTGGGGAGGTCGTGGAAGTATGACTGAAAGGTTATTCATGATGGAAGGAAGAATACCTATACCCTAGAAAAAAATGGTAGAACACATATGTTGTTGCCCATAGAAGACAAAGAGCAAAAGACATAAGCTAGTTCAAGAATACTTATAATGAGTGGGAAGGAGATATTAAATGAAGTCAAGAAGAGGAAATAAATGTGGTTTGTTGTAGTGAGGAAGCCTAGGGTTATCCTTATGAATACTTCTGTAGAAGACTTGCCTGTAGAAATCCAGGAACTATTAGAAAACTTTGTTGATATAGTTGTGGATGAGTTACCACACTCATTGCCACCCATGAGGAGTATAAGCCATCATATTGACCTTATTCCAAGATGTAGTTTACCAAACAAAGAAGATTATAGGTTGACACCTAGAGAGAATGAGGAAGTCAAAAATCAAGTCTAGGAGTTGTTGGATAAAGGGTTAGTCAAGGAAATCCTAAGCCCATGTGCAGTACCGACTGTATTAAGTCCAAAGAAAGATGGGGGATGGAGGATGTGTACATATTCCTGAGCCATCAACAAGATAACCATTAGATACAGATTCCCTTTACCAAGGATGGATGATTTGATGGATTGTTTGAGTGGAGCAAGCCATTTTTCCAAGATAGACTTGAAGAGCGGATATCATCAAATACGAATGAGAGAGGGAGATGTATGGAAAACAACACTCAAGACAAATGAAGGATTGTTTGAATGGTTGGTCATGCCGTTTGGGTTGAAAAATTCACCAAGCACATTTATGAGGTTAATGAATGAAGTGTTGAAAGACTTCATAGGAAAATTTGTCATAGTATATCTGGATGACATACTAATCTTCAGCAAGACAAAGGAAGAACACTTAAGACATTTGACATCAGTGATGGAAAGGTCACAGCAAGAGAAATTGTTGATAAATATGAAGAAGAGTTCTTTTATGAAGAAGGAGCTCATCTATTTGGGTTTCATAATATCTTCAAATGATTTGAAGATGGACCCATAAAAAGTGAGAGCAATCATAGAATGGCCGTCACCGAGCAGTATATTTGAGGTAAGAAGTTTTCATGGATTAGCGAATTTTTATAGAAAATTTATCAGAAATTTCAGTGGCATATGTGCACCCATGTTGGAAATTGTGAAGAAGAAACACAAGTCCTTCAGTTGGACAGAGGAAGATGAAAAATGTTTCAAATTGTTGAAGGAGAAAATCACAGAGAAACCAATTCTGGTGTTACTAGATTTTGGAACAACATTTCAGGTAAGATGCGACACAAGTGGATTAGATATTGGAGTAGTCTTGAGTTAGGACAATAAGCCAGTTTCTTATTTCAGTGAGAAACTGAATGATTCCAAGAAAAAGTATTCCACGTATGACGAGGAATTTTATGCAGTAATTCAATCTTTGAAAAATGGAGGCATTATCTAATTCCTAAATAATTTGTCTTATACAATGATAATCAAGCTTTGCAGTTTATTACTAGGAAAGAAAAGATGAATCAGAATCATGCAAAATGGTTAGAATTTATGCAGAATTTTACTTTTGTTATTAAACACATTGCTGGAACTGCTAACAAAGTTGTAGATTCTTTGAGCAGGAGAAGTTTGATTGTACAGGAATTCCAGGTGGAGACCTTGGGGTTCGACCACCTCAAAGAGATGTATAAAGAAGATGCAGATTTCAAAGAGGCTTATGAGGCATGCAAGAATCCTTTATTGGGAGACAGAGGCCCATGGACTGAATATTTGATCTAGGATGGATTACTGTTCAAAGGGAGCCAATTATGCATTTTGAAGTGCTCAATGAGAGACATCCTACTGAAAGAGAAACATAGTGGAAGTTTAGTTGGACACTTTGGTCACGATAAGACATTTTCACAACTAAGAAATTTGTATTTTTAGCCAATCATGAGAGCAAAAGTGAAGAAGTTTGTGAACAAATGCAAAATTTGTCAGTATGCAAAAGGAAGACAACAAAACACTTGGTGGTATCAGACATTACCAATTCCAGAAAGGTCGTGGGATGCAATCAGTATGGATTTTGTTTTAGGATTACATAGAACTAAAAAATGGAGTGATTCCATATTTTTTGTGGTGGACAGATTCTAAAAAATGGCACATTTCATACCATGCCAGAAGACAAGCGATGCCACACACATCGCCAATTTGTTTTTCAAATAAGTAGTAAGACTACATGGATTTCTGAGGAGCATAGTTTCAGACAGGGACACCAAATTTGTAGGACACTTTTGGAGGACTCTATGGAAGAGGATAGGGATGAACTTATCCTTTAGTTCAGCATATCACCCTCAGACAGATGGAAAAAATGAAGTAGTAAACAGAAGTCTCTGAAACTTATGGAGAAGTTTAGTAAATGAGCAAGGTCGACAATGGGATCAGATTCTAGTGCAAGCAGAATTTGCATTCAACAATTCAGTGAATAGGAGCACAGGAAAAAGTCCATTTGAAATTGTGTATGGTATACAACCAAGAGGGATCATAGAGTTGAGATATTTGAATCAAGATGAGTTCAGAAGTGCTGGGGTAGAGTATTTTTCAAAAGAAATGAAGAAACTCCATGACAAAGTCAGAGAACAACTATAGGACAACAACCATAAATACAAGAGTCGAGTTGATCAAAAGAGGAGAGAAGTTCAATTCAAAGTTGGAGATGAAGTTTTAGCTCATTTGAGAAAAGAGAGGTTTACAAGGGGAATGTATAACAAATTGAAGATGAAAAATATAGGACCATGCAGGATTCTTAGAAAATTCACAACCAATGCTTATAAGATTGAGTTCCTAGACAATGTTGGGATATCGTCGATATTTAATGTTGCAGGCTTGTATCTTTATAGGAGATATGAAGAAGGAGAATCATATGATCAGAAAGAAATTCAGTGGGAAGAGAAATTGCCCAAAACAAAAAAACCTCAGATGGAGAAAATTATTGAACAGAGGGATGGAAAGAAAACCAGGAGGAAGACATATCCTGAATATTTAGTGAAGTGGAAAGATCATCCAATGGAAGATGTAAGTTGGGTCACAGAACCTGATATTTTGAAGCATGGGAAGATAGTGCAGGAGCTCATAGATAGGAGTCCATGAATTTTTTTAACCAGAGGAGTATGATGCAGGAGCATCACCTTCAAAGTCAATAATGCATGCATGGAGGTAGATGAATGACATCTCAACAATGAAAAATTTTCAAATCGAACATTTAACTCAGAATTTAATTGGTTGTTGAGAAATTTTTGTAAACAACATTTTAAAATGTAACTTGTTTGTAAAGTCGGGAAGGATTGTAAGAAACTGTATATATGGAGTGTCAACTCTATCTGGAAATAACTAGTAGATGTTGTAATAGGACAAAGCAAGTAATATCTTTGAATTTGAAATTATAGATTTCATAACAGGACGAGAGAGATCGTGGAGTCGGTCCTTATATAGTTTTTCAGTATTGTATTGTAACAGATAGACATAATAGAGGGATTAGTACAACAGAGTAGAGTAGCAGAACACCATGTATTTTTTTTTTCATGAATGAATAGAACATACATAAATTGTCCCAAATCCTTGGACTGTGTTCATTTCATGTGTGATTGAATGAAATTTATTCTGTGTGTGTGATTTATTCCAGTTAGTTCATGTATGATTGTTTGAGAGATTAATTTTATGAGTTCATGACGAAGCTGGTTCAGTTTCAATAGTTTCTCTTCTGATACTTGTATGAAAGGTGTTCATATCAAACACAAGGAGTGCATCGACTAAGTCTCGGATTGACTCAAAGAAGTTCAGAGAGAATCATAGAAACTCAGATCAGGTGCAAGGTTTGCACGGTGTCAAGAAGACAACAAGCTTCGAAGAAACAACACAGAAGAACGCCAGGTGGGAAAGAAGGTTTTCTTTGTAAGAAAATCCTTCGAACCGAGTTATTCGAAATCTTGAGAACGTAAAGTGTGCATGGGAGATTGAAATCCTTTCAAGGATAGAAGATCAAAAGAGATAACACTTTCACAAGTGTTGACAAGATTCCAAATATGGATTCGTCGGGAGAAAAAAGCTTTGGGACCTTTGAAAGTGGATAAATTTTCAAGGTGGAGAGATATCAGAATCTCATGAGGAAGAACGACCATGATCATTGGATCATGGGGAAGAAGATCGGCAATCGTCGGATCAGAAGGAGGTGCATGAATTTTAGCACTTCGCATACAGAGGAGAGAAGCTGTTGGAGTTGAAAATTGATATTCTCAGAGTTCGGAACCCCAAAATAGAATCTCGACCATCCAATTAGTAAGATAGATATGAGCTGTCAGATCACTGGAGGTGAAGACCAAGTGTCGGAGTGCTAGGAGGAATCACAGTCATTGGTGGCTTTAAGTTTAGGAGGGAGATCAGTTTGAAACTTGAGATTCCTGAAGTCTGAAGCCCCGAAACACCAAGGTGGAATCTCAGTCGTTCGATTAATCAAGCATGAGCCATCAAATATCGTGAGCAAATAAGGAGGCAAGTTTGAGGCTTGAAAATCCCAGATCAGGGAGAGTCGGAGAGTCGATCATATCTAGACCATTGAATCTAGGAGGGTACGTGTCACTAGCTTGGAAGATATGGAGGAAAGTGGAAGTTGAAACTTGAAACATGTGAAGCGCGAAGAGCTGAAGAGTCACGAGTCGTTGATCTAGGAGGAGACACTTGTCAATAGATCTCGTACTCTGGGGGATATCTGAAGTGAGTTTTCAGTTTGAGAATTGAAATCGTCGGAGCGTGGAGACCCGAAGTCTCGGAATAATATCTGGACCATTGGATTCATGGTAGATGTGGTGTAAATCTGTTAACTCTGGGTAAACTCTCAAAGTAATCCTCATTCATTGGATTGGAGGACATGCATCAGTGGATCTTAAGCTCCAGGTAAAAGACATTGGATGAAATAGGTTTGAGAATTGAAATCTCAGAAGTCCAGAGCCTAGGAGGAAATCTTGACCGTTGATCGAGAAGGGGTCGTTGGACCATTGATCTAGTTTGAAAGGTAAAACACCCAGGTGAAGGTAGGGCCATTGATTTATGAGAAATGTGTCCGTAGATAACTAGTTCTAGAAGGTTGGAGTATGGAAGAGAGTTGAGTTTGATATTTCAAACTCCTAGAGTCCGGAATTGCGAAGAGAGCCTTGACCATTGATTCAAGGAGAGATGATATGATTTGTAGATAAGAAGGGTGCAGATCTGAATGTATATTTATATGTTATCTTTAAGATCATGAGATCAAGGATCTTGTTTCATTGCGGGGAAAAAATTTGTGAGGAGGTTAAGGAATCAAAGGTGGGCTGCAATTTGAACCATGGTTTCGTTTGGAGGACACGTGTCGGCTAGAGGATCATTGCGGGCCCAAAAGTGGTTTAAATCCAAACCACTTGTGACCACACTAGAAATCACATGGTCATAGCCCCAGGTCACATCCATTGAGGGCTTATCCAAAAGGGAGCTAATGCCAACACTCTGAATTTTTTCACAGAGCACAAGGGGAAGGTCGCAGGTTGCTGTTAGACCTGCACCAAGAAGCCAATGGGGCCTGTGTTTAGATATAGAGGGGTACCTTTAAGGTTCCAGAGAGTCTTCAGACTCAAGAATTGAATATCCAAGATTGGGAGGTTGCGCAACCCTATGGGGGAGTAGGGGGGATGCAAAGATAAAACCAAATTTGAAAGTGGCTCAAGACAGACATAAAAGTTATGCAGAAAAGAACAAAAATCAAAGTGATTTCAAAGTGGGAGAACATGTGTATCTCCATATAAAACCTAAGAGAATCTCCCTAACAATGGGAACTTGTGTCAAGTTGGCACCACGGTATTGTGGGCCATTTGAAATTCTTGAGAGAGTGGGACCGGTAGCCTACATGCTAGACTTACCTCCCACAATGAAAACACACAATATTTTCCATGTACCTTTTCTTAACAAAAATGTTCATGATGTTAATCATGTAATTAATTTGTCTATTATTCAAGTGTAACTCTAGGGAAAATTCCAACATGAGCCTCAATGGATAATAAAAAGGAAAGAGACCCTTCTTTGGAATCGAGCCATTAGGCAGGTCAAGGTGCGGTGGAAACATTTTGGAGCAAATGAGGCCAATTGGGAGTTAGAGCATGCCATGAGAAAGGAATACCTATTTTTGTTCATTGTTGTACATAGTATTTACGTTGGTAGGTAGAGAACTGAGGATGATGTTCCTTTAAGGGGGAGGGGAATGTAACACCCCGTTTTCCCCAATATGTAAATATATGTCTAAATATTTCCACGAGTCATGGCTAGTATGTTTAATGTTCTGGACCATGATGATAATGGAAAAGAAATTTCTAATGGGTGAATAAATTACATAGAAAATGATGCCATGAGAGGGAAATGGTGAGGAAATTTCCTTGCCAATTTAATATTCAAGAAAACCCAGATTGCCCATTTTTCCCAGAATTTCAGTTAACGAAGGAAGTTGGTAGTTGAACTACCATCTTCCCACAATTATGAGAAATAATGGGGGACTATGCCAGAACTTACTTTCCTCAGAAGAATGGGTAGAAAATTACCCATATAAATACTTTTGAACTGACCTTGACTTTGGGAGATAATTGGCCCACAAGATGGGAAAAATGAAAATCTAGGTGAAGATAACGTTCCAAAAACACCTCTGGTTCATAGAAAAATAGAGGGGAGTCAAGTTCTTTGCATTCTGAGCTAGAAATAACAAGAGTCTCTAAAAAAATATGAAAAATGAGGTTGCAAATTTTGGGTGTCAGTTGTGCAAGCCATATTTTGTGACTCCCTGAGCCAAGAACAAGCCCCCTTTCTTGGTGGAATTGGAGATATATCTTGCTATTTTTTGTTGATAAAGGAGAGTGACATTCATATTTATACCTATGGTATTGAGTGAGAGTTTTCCCTCATGGCATCATCTTTTAGCTAGCGAATGGCTAGATGTAAGGATAGATAAAAGATACATGTTCCTATGGTTGGGTTGAAAGAGGCTCACCCATAAATAGTTTCCAATCTATCCTAAATACACTGATAAGTGTTTCGGTGTTTTGTATATTCCATGGTAAGTTTCTTGATGTTATGGAATTTATATTTTGGTTATATGAAGAATTTGATATTCTATTCAAGTAGTTAAATTGTTGCTTCATGTGCCTAGATGATTGTAAAATCCAAAGTTAGTTATGAAAAATATATTATGTTGTTTTCCCTTTGACTATCTGTGTTTTTAAAGGCTATTGTAAGCAATTATTTGTAATTATGAGTAAGAACAGAGTGATGATTGGGAGATTTCACCCCATTTGTATGAATAAATCTTATGTGTTATTAGTGAATACTAAGATGTTAAAGTCTTCACAGAACATCTAAAGATAAGAATGTATAATATATATTAAATGAATGTTGCTCCCTATAATGTTGAAGTTGTAGATCAGTTTTGGGAGGTGACTTGTCCCTAGTTAATGGTCAATAGTCAAGACCTGATTGGAAGGATTATTTGAATACTAAATAATTTATGGAAGCCTGGGTAAAATCCCTTAACTTTCATCAATAAGCTTGACAAGGGGGAGTCTTGGAATGAAATATTGGCCATAATTTTGGTTTCATAAGCCTAGGCTATCTAGTTGAGAGGATAAGGCATTTAACATGAGGAATGTCTGGGATAAAATGAAATCAAGAATTATGTGTTTTGTATTTAATTTATGCCTTATTAAGACATGGTAAGGATATAACTCTTACCCGAATTTACTCAATAAAACCATGTCCAAAGGTAAATACCTGAAATGGTGGATTTTCTTAAAATAGTAGTAAAGACTTGCATGATTTTAAAACATATTAAACCCCATCGGAGTATCAGACACTGGGAGATGGAGAAGGTAAGGCACATGTGATATGTGATTGTTATAACCCTAAATTGCACTATCCCTGCTTACCTGGCATCAGGCCTACTCATTGCCCTTCATTGCCAAAGCCATGCTGAACAGACTCTTCAAAAACCTCTTAAAACAAGTAGCCCGCGCCCTAACCTAACACTGGGCGCGTTTGTATGCTAGCAGGCCTTATACTACATGCATTCGAACGCGGGCTGGCCCACTACAGCAAGCGTTTACCTAACAAAGCAAAAAATCAGGAAAGTTGCCGACGGAACGAGAAGCTTTTTGTTAGTTAACTAGAACTCCTCGCCATGCATGGCCGAGAGTTCGTCTAAAACCCTAGCTCCTTCTAGCCTATAAAAGAAGGGGTAGGGGTACTATTCAAAGGAGGAAAATCATAGAAAACAAACTTTGCCGAATTTCCGAATCCGTTTTGTCCCAACCCTTTAGCCTTTCCTCAAGCTTTAGGAGAATTCAAGAAAAGCAGTTGGAGGACAAAGAAGAGGAAGAGCCCAGGATCAGGATCGAGGAACGGTGGCCGGTCTCTATAATCATTGTAAGTTGGTTCATATTGAGATTAATGAAAAAGATACTTTTCCCGTCCCAAATACATGAGTCTTATCTACGTTATTCGATTTATGTTTAATCTCTAATCCTCTAGTAGAACAATAGCATGCATGTGTAGTTTTGTTTTGATTGTAGGATAGCTTTGTGGAAGGAGCAGCAGCAGCAAGGAGATAAAGCTCAATGGAGGATATACACCAACCGTCGATAAAAAGGTTAGTTTGTTCTTCCCATGTTTGCATGTGAAAAAGGGGTTTAGATTTGGGGTAGAAGGTTAAAGGTTATTTCTGAAGGGTCATGATCTGCATGCAAGTTTAGAACCCTAGCTTGCTAGTCCATAGGGTAGAAAAACCCCACAACAGAATTGGCGACTCCACTGTGGATATTTTACTCTTAGGGTTTCCGGATTTGGTTAAAGATCTTTTGGGTAGTTTAAAGAAGTTCAGTTTCTGTTTCTTTGTTTATTTTGTTGTCTGTTAGGTCAATGCTAGCAGGGAACCTGGTCATCAATACCAGTTTTCTTTGACTGACACTTGACATTTCTTCTCAGGACACACAGAGGTACCCGCGGCCTGCAGAAGCCCTGTCCGTGGGTAACCCGAGCCCTAACCTTCTACAACGCGCATTTGAACGCGTTCTGTAGTGGTTTCAGTAGCGTGTAGAGTCCAGGAAGCTTAAGAGGCAGTCCCCTCTTCCTCTGTCAGAAGTTTACCTTCTCAGGGGGGATTTCTGGATCCTGTCTGGGTTCTGTTGGTTTGTTGTCTTTCTTTCAGTCTACCTTAGTGTATTAGTTGTTCTTTGCCTTTGTTTTCTTTTGTGAAAATTTTCCTTTTCTGTTGAAGTAGTAGCACCCAAGCCTTTCAGAGACCCTGGTTGTCAATACCAGAGGCCTTTTTCAGGACTGGGCTTCCTGTGTGTTGTTTTATCTTGGTTTTTACATAGACCCGCGGCCTGTTTAAGGCTAGCCCGTGGGTACCCCCGTGCTGTAGAAGCTCAACACGCATTTACACGCATGCTGTCTTGGTGACAGTAGCGGGCTTGATTGGTAGCTTTTATGCTTGGGTGGGGCAGTCATCCCCTCCTGTGGTGAGAAGAACTCCTCTCAGGGGTTTAGAGTCTGAGGCTGCACAGTTAGTAGGTTAGGGCATTTTACCCTTAGCTTGTGTTTGTTATTTAATTTTTTGATAGAAAAGACAAAAGAGAAAAAATATCTGTTTCATGGTTTTTAGGCAAGTGTTAGAATCGGAGCTTTCTTGATTGCTTTTCTCGCATTTTTGTTCTTTGATTCTGTTTGCGATCTACGCTTTAAGCCAGAATTTTCTTTTTATTCTCTTGGTTTTGATCTTGTCATCATTTTTCCTTATTGCGTTATTTTGCAATAAAAATAAAAATAAAAATTTGTGTCATTTTCTTCTTGATTTGAGGATTGTGTTGTTGCATCAGTAACTAGGAAAGAAGTCTGTTTTGCATAAGTTTTTGCAGTGCATGTCAAGTATAAGTAGCTCGCATATCTGAGTGAAAATCCTTCATATTTACTGCATAAAATCTTAGTAATTTTGAAAAGAAAAGAAGTCTTTATTGCTAAAAAGTTGCTGGTTTTGCATTTTAGAAAAAAAGTTTTTGTTTCCAAGCATTTCTTGTTCGTTTTGCTTTGAGTCTTTTTACACACCATCAGTTTCACCTTCACACCTTGTGACTTTTAAAAATCCCATTAAAAGCAACACTAAATAAAATCAAGTAGACTTTTCTGTTTGTAGGGTGCATACACTAGCTCAGGAATAGGGCCTTGGAATAGGTTGGAGAGTAAATTCTCGAAGGCCACCCAAACCAAACATTGGAGTCTGTCAAATAGGGAGTGTAGAAGTCCAGTTACGGAAAGTTATTCAGGACCCCCCTCTAACATAGGGGCTAAACATGAGGTCGCGTGAGGAAAGGTAGCAGAGATAACCCCTCCAAAGCTGGACCGAGCGTTGTGGAGAACACATATAGAGGATCTGTTAAGGGATTCTGTCCTTTGCATTTGCCATGGAGCTTCATGGGTCTCGAATCCATTCGAGGTCCTCAGTCATCTTCCAGACCATTTGCTCTCGATACCCTTGACAGGTTTCGGGCTTGATACCCTGCTCATTGTGGTCTACCCGACTGTCGACTGTACCCGCCTGATAGTTGTTCACATGCTGGCAAACTAGTTGCCAATATTTTCTAGGGACATACACGGGTGACTGCGGGGGTATACCGCGGTACCTAGGATAGACATCGGACCAACGCTTTGCAGAGTATACCCGGAGGGTGCTTCCGTATTTCAGTTGCACTTGCACTGGTAAGTTTCTCTAGTGTTGGTTGTTGTAACTGTTCTTCCTACTAGTTTAGTGCTTGCTTGATTTATCTTCTAGGGGCTTTCTTTTAGTGCGTGTTACTGTTTTTTCGTGTAGAATACCTTAGCGTGTCGTGAATATTCTCACACAGTGGAGGATTTGGAGCTCCGCCGGTCACGAAGGTTTCTTGGCCTGCCGCCGGTTATACTGGAGCCACCCCCGCCACCTTTGAGGCGGAAACTGGACCATCAAGGGTCCTTCGAAGCAACTGGGGCTTTTGAGCCTGAACAACCCCCCGAGGAACCAATCACCAACCTTGGATCGGTTGAAGCCCAAAACACTGATATCTATACACTGGTGATCGTGCCAGTCCGATTTACCGAATTCCTGTCAGGGCCTCATACAGCTATGGCAACAAACGCTGCTACTTCCTCTGGGATGTCTTTCGTTCCCATCACTATTGTTACCACAGGAGAAGCTTCTCCTAACTTTCCTTTACCGTCAGTCCGGACCACCATGGCTCCGGCCGCAACTTCATCGCAAAGTGGACCATCCCCATCCATCGTGGCTGCCACAAATCCTTTCACAACTGGTGCGACAGGCGCTCCATTTTCATACAGTATGCCTAGTTCAGGAACAAGTCCTGCACTCACTTCCTCCACTTCGCAAACTTTAGGTCTGGGGGAAAGGAGCTTTAACGCTCCTCTGCAAGGTCAACTTGGGGGCATTCTTGTCCCTTTCAATGTTGTTCCTCACGCTGGAGGTCATATTCCTCCTTTGTCCCCTTCACTTGGTGGTCCGCATCAGCAGACTACCGGGCAGCCTGCACACACAAGTTCACTTGGAGCCAGGAGTCATGGACCACCTGCGCAAACTCAGCCAGTCGGTTCGTCACCATTTGTTTGGAACGGGACGTTTGGTAACAACACTTTCACACCCACTATTTTCCCGTCTGGGGGCACCCCCATATTTGGACAGTCTACTCCGGCGCAGGGTACTATTCCGGCACCGGGGGCACATATACCAGGACCTTGGAACTTAGGACAAGGATCCATTCCCTCCACTGGATTGCTGTTCTGGGGTAATTCTTTCCATAGCCAATGGAACCTCGGACAGACTGCCATGCCTCTCCCAACAGGACCGGCATGGGGTAATCCTACCCAGAGTCCATCAAAAGCAATGAATGCCCAACATCCAATGTCCTTTATGGGGAATCAGCCAATGATGTCACCTCAGATGCAAAACCCTTTCGCTGGTTAGGGAAATGGTTTCTACCAGAACCTGGGCCAACAGCCAAACTTTTCTTGGCAACCTGGTGCCAGTCAAACTCTAGGACCCTTTTATCCAGGCTATCAGCAACAACTTAAACTACCATTCTTGGCAACGTTACACTTGCCAGATTTAACACGGTTGTTAAATGATCCTATCTGTCACGATCCACGTTGGCCTCCTATGCCAACGAAGTTGCCTTCGGACATCCCCAATTTCGAAGCCAAGCCTAACGAAGATCCAGGTGATCACGTGACCACTTTTCATCTTTGGTGTTCATCCAATTCACTGAAAGATGACTCTGTTCAGTTGCGATTGTTTCAACACACTCTTATTGGGAGTGCCGCGAAATGGTACATAGAGCTTGATCGTTCACGATATTCTAGTTTTGGCGAACTGGCGATGGTCTTCCTTAACCATTTCCAGTTACCTATAAGATACGACGCTGGCACAGAATTGCTAGCCAATTTCGAACAGACGACAACAGACCATATCTCAGATCATATTCGAGAGTGGCGACGCTGAAAGAGTCTTATCAAAGTACCTGTCCCACCAAAATTCCTGCTGGAATGGTTCATTAAGTCCTTGGTCCCACAGTTGTCCAAAGACGTCGCAACGTTCGGAGTCTTCTCTGAAGAAGACACCATTATGAGGCCTCAACAGTTTGAGCTTATCTATTCTCAGTCTGGTTTTTTATACACCATCTTACCAGATGCGCCACGTTCAATACTGGAGAAAACCAGACAGAGAGTCGGACCACATGCCGACGGTATCGTTGGTTCGGCACACACTAAGCCCGTTGAGCAATTGAATAAGCAATTACAACAGTCATCCATACAACACTCAGCGGCCAGCCAGACTACTGCTTTGGCTGCTCCTCCCACTCAAATGTCAGAAGTACAATCTGTGCAGATGATGAACCCAAAGGCCAACCAACAGCCTGAAGGGAAGAAAAAACAACGCAAGAAGAG
>SNQJ01S0001226.1:181888-200138 GCA_010110895.2 Picea sitchensis
TGAAGGATAATACCTCTCTTGTTGAGAGGGAGTGTTGAAAAGTCAACAAGAAACATGTGTCTAATTTACTTTTCCCTTAAATAAATTGGACAATAAATATTAATCTATTATCTCATTTATAACTGAGTGATTTGGAGTTGTAATAGAACTATAAGTGTAGTTAAGTGAGTTAATATCAATTGTACTAGTTGTATCTAAACTTGCACTAGTGAGAGTTCAGTGAATTAATTATTCATTAATTCACAATTAGTGAACTCACATGCAACTGAAGATTTTCCACGGTTAACTACATGCTTGTTAGTTCCATTGGAGACCTAGTTGAGATAACAGGTGAAAGGGACAGTTGGCTATCAGTTGTGATTTGATCACACATGTAGTGAATATGCTTATGAGCATGTGCAAACTAGACAATTTGAATATGATTATGAGAATTCTAATTGCTGAGATTGTGCAATTAGAGAATTGGCAGGTTGTCTAGACACAGAGAATTGGCAGATGTATTTGTTGATTTGTGTATGATAGTGTGAGATGATTGTATTGTACTGAGAGCTCTTGGATTAGAGTTTTGTATGAGATTGTTTCATGATTCATGATATACATAATATATGATAGTGGGGTTTTTAGCTTTACGTTTTCCCAGTAAAATGTTTGTGTTATGTGTTCTTGATATTTCACTTTGTGATCATGATTGTGATCGTTGTTTAATTTTTAGAAATAATAATAGTAGAAGCGATTCTATATTTAACAATGGCGTATAATTGTTAGATCAGGAGAATCGCAGGAATACTTAATTTGTATTGAAATTTCTACAGTTCGGTGACACATAAACCTGCCACGCCACATACTTGTCACATATGTTGGCATGTATTCGACTTGTATGATGCCATGTCATCTGCCACGTGGTAGTGTACGAACTTGTTATTCTTAGTAAAATATTTAAAGGGCCATAACTTTTGATCCAGAGTCTGGATCGAGGAAAATTTTATATCGTTGGAAATATCTTGACGAGGAGAAGATGATGGTGCCCTTGAAAATAGTTTTCGAGATGGATAAGAAAAAACAAAATTTTGATGCCCCACCCCTTTAAGAGAACTTAAGGGGATAGTAGGTTACAAGGGTTTACCTCATATAAAGAGGTTAGTGCCAGGGTTTATTTTCATGATTTCATTCCTCACCATTTGGTAAAGGAGAACCTCTACAAAATTTCACTATTTATCTCTATTTGTCTATTTTACTCATGTGTTAGTCTTGTGGAGGGATATTTGTGGATGGTTTTTCTCTTTTGGATGCTAAATTTATGAAATTAGGGTTTTGATGGTATTTCTACTTGGAAGAAATAAGTAATTTTCTGAATTTTCTTGTCTCTTGTTAATGTTAAAGGTGTAAAATTTCTATCTTGTTGCAAGTTTCTTTGTCTTGTTGAAACCCTAAGAAGGAGACATAAGTGCTTCTCTCTTTCACAAAGTATTTATTATCCATGTTTGTAAAGAATTATTTGTTAGGGTTAAAATCCTAAGGCCCAGAAGTGAAGCACTTTAGGGTTTTAACCCTATCCTTTGACTCCTTGACCTAAGTGAAGCTAGAAGAAAGGAAAAATGACACCCAAGGTCCAAGAGTGTTTTCACCCTAGGTACCTTCTTCCTCAAAGTCTAAAACCTAAGGTCCAAGTGTGTTTTCACCTTAGGGTTTAGACATTGCCTCTCTTGTTTCATTTAGTTCAATATTCAAGCTAATGCATTTGTGACTCCATGAGCCCTAGAGGACAATGACACTAGTCTAGAGGTGTTCTTGTGGTTGAAGTAGTTATTAAAATCAATATTCTCTCTCTCTCTCTCAAAAATTTTTTTTACTAACTTTCCTAACCCTAACCCTAGAAAACTCTCTCTCTCTCTCTTGCAATTGGATAATGTTACACTTGTTGAATGCTCAATTTTCATGGTGAATTGCTACATTTATGAGTACTTTTATTTTTTGTTGTTGTAATGTATTACTTGTTGTCATATAACTAGTTTACTATTGTAATTTACAACAACCATAAAATTTATTAATTGTCTAGTGTCTAAAAGGTCATTATTGCATTCTATAACTTGGTAATTGTCTATATTATCCTGCAAATTGTTCATTGTCACGTACAAGTACAACAATTACCTTGCTATCTTCTATCTCTTCCAAGACCTAGACCTAGACAACCGGTGACCAATATAGGGGGCGATAAGCTTGGCTAATATTTTTATTTGATTCTTTGCGGTCACCAGGGAATCCTCCCTTATGGTGGATATATTTCCATCTCTAAAATGAGGGAAGTCTCTACTTAGGTGACAGTGGTAGATTCTTCCATAATTACAAAATATTTGGGATATTGTGGAGGGCTTAGCACAAGTACAAATCCTATGATAACATTTTGGCATCGTTGATGAGGCGGATTGAGTCATTCTCCCCACGAAATTTTATGGTAAACTTTTTCCAAATCCCTTATCTCAAAAGTTTAACCGATGAATCCACTGAGGGTAGAATCCCTCACCTACCTTTGATGATCCTTGTTGGCCCTTGGTTATGGAAGAAAGAGAAGATCAAGGAATAAAAGGTAAAATGCAAACTTTACGGAAGACACAGTGACTGTTACAGGGTCAAAGTGAACAAAAGAGCAGAAAAGATGGAGCGAAGCAAGGAAAATCAAGTCGTTGGACAAGGAGATCAAAGTTGACAGATCAGTAAGGAAGAAGGATCATGGAAAACTCAACAAGCGGAAAAATCCACCGTTGGATGCTTTGGAGCACTGTGTGAAAAGGAAGGAAAGACAGGCTGGCGAAGCCCAAAAAATGTGGATCAAGTTAACCTAGGGTTTTAGACACTTAGGGTTTTGGTATCTAGGGTTTTGACACCTAGGTTTCGACCTAAGGCTATTGTAATGTATAAATAAAGGTCAAGAGGACCTAGGTCAGGTTGGTATGATATTGTTGTTGATCTAGTTGTATTGAGAGTGATTATTGTATTTAGAGAGGGAAGTGCTAAGTGTGAGAGCCTTCTGGTATTGTAAGATCTTCAGCTATGTGCAAAGGTCAAGTCCTGCAGCTGGGTGCACAGGAAGGGGAGAGAAAGAGAGAAGAAGAAAGAAGATCTACTAGCTAAGAGCACAGACAAGAACTGTATGATTTACCTTAATATATCATAAGCACAGTTCTGTGGACGTAGCCCTAAAGAGAGGGTGAACCACGTATATCTTGTGTCATGCATGTGATTGGTGTTCTGATTTCTGTCATCGTTATTCTGTTATTGCCTTGCTGTGTTAGACCAAATCTGTGGTTGTGTGAAGTAGATCTAAACTGATAGGTGATTTATGCATAAGTGTATTATTGTGTATTAGATCCACTTGATATTCCCCTTGGTTGTAGACATATATGTCCTACAACCCCCTCATAGCTGCTTCGGGTGAGACTGTGCCTGCCTCCCAGGTGTTGCCGAAAGGGCCAATAGCTAGGGCTTGTTGGCGCGCTCTTGGAGCCGAAACCTGTGTATGCCCCTGTGCCAACAAATGGTTCCTTTGTCGGGATAGGAATCTTGCTAAGGGAATGTCAAGGTGGTTCGCATCGAAGACAAAAATTCAAGAGTGGATAGAGGATCAAGAGAAGGACTTCGTTGAAGCCTAGAACAAGAACCCTAATCTAGTACAGAGGATTGGTTAGGAAGATATATCTTCACTAACATACATGAGATATTCTTTGGAGGGATCCATCAAGAGTTGTATGAGTGGTTAGCTAGGTTAGCAGATACCTAGTTGGAGATTAGATCTAGACCTCCTGTGGTCTGGACGTCAGCACTGATCCAGAAGGTCAAGAGAGTTGATAACATTGTATCACAAGTAGTAGATCATTGGTTTGATAGAACCATTGGAGGGTATATCACCAAGTTTGTTGTTGACAGAGTAGAATCATATAGTGAAGCCATGAGATATCTTTTCAAGGGACCCAGAGGGAAATTCTTACATTTTATGAAGTTAAGAATCAAGATGTTGTTGCATGAAAAGAACATCCTGAAAATATAGTAGATTGGTTGGATTTGAAGAGGTTAATGTTCAATAATTCAGACAGTGACAGTGACACAAAAGCTGGACATACGCGCAGTGGAAAAGTATTCAGGGGGGTTCATCTTGCGAATCTGTTCAAGAAAAACTATGGAAACGAGGGTTTCTACAGTAGAGAAGAGGCAGATCTGACAGACGAAGAACATTGAGAACCCACTAGAGCAGAAGAAGGAAAAGCTGAAGAACTTCGTTGGGATGAGCCAAAAACCTCAGGAACTGCACAGACTACTGAATTAAGTACCATTAATCCTCTTGTTGTTTCAGTAACACTAAGAAATCAAAGTAATCAGAGCCATAAGAGCATTCAGAGCACTGCCACTAGTAGTTCAGCATATACTCAGACAGGAAACCTAGGAAACCTAGGGAGATCTATGGCGGATGAGATGAGGCTTCCTATCTTTAGGGGAGATGGATCTAAAGATCCATATCAACACTGGTTCCTGTGTGAAGCTATGTGGAATATTAAGAATTTCACTGATGAAGCTGTCAAAAGAGCTCAGTTTAGTACCACTCTGAGAGATCATGCACTGAGTTGGTACATGAAGCTTGTCCAAGGCCTTGCACAACCTAAGCCACTGAATGAGATCAAGAATGCACTGATTGTAGAGTTTAAGAAACCTAAATCAGAATCACAATGTATTACAGAGCTGAAAGAGATCAAGAAGAAGATAGCCGAACCCGTTTGGGAGTTCGATCAGAGATTCAAGACCTTAACCGACCTATTGACTTTTTAGATCCCAGATGAGAAGAACAAAGAATGGTTCATTACCGCCATTTTACCACACATCAGAGTTCCCTTGCTACAGCAGAAGATTTCTTCATAGTCTAAGGCACTAGAGATCGCCATGGATCTTGAATCAGCCCCTATGGGAGAATCCATCTCAGGTATGAGCCAGATCTTGAGTTAGTTGACTAGTTTGTCTTTGCAGGTCAAAGACATGAAGAAAGATAAGGGAAAAGAAAAAAGAGAAGACATCTAGTGTATCAGATGCAAATTAGAAGGCCATGACAAGGAGCACTTCCCCCTATTTCATGAATACTTGGCCTTGGGAGCTCCAAGCCCCTTGAAACAAGTCACATTACCCTGGTGCAAAGTATGCATAAATTGACATCACCCTGGTGAGTGTTATTACATGCATAAATACGTTCAGACACCCACAAACTTGTATTGCACATTATGTAAGTCAATAGGACACGATGATTGATATTGTATATCTTACGACCTCATGCATGAAAGGTCAAGAGATATATACAAGATCCAAGGTGAAGTACATCAAGAAGGAAACACTACATAGTATAACTCTCAAGGAAGAGGAAACTTCAATCCTCACGGTGGATTCAGAGGATGAGGATGAGGAGGAAAAATGGTTCGAGGCCGAGGACAGATAATTTGTTATAACTGTGCACAACCAGGACATTTGGCAAGGTACTGTCAGAACCCTTGCACCACTTATAGTTATTGCAACTCCTTTGAGCATGTTATTGAGGATTGTCCAGTATTGTTGGCTAAGCTTTAGGAAAGAACAGGACCTTAGCGGAACCCATAAATATAGTTGATCAAAGAAGAACCCTGCCGATTAGACCCTAGATTCTTTTTTATCACTTGAGGAGGCGCTACTACAGGAGAGGATAGAATGACCCAAGGAAGGATTACAAAAGACTTAGGAGTCAGGAAAGATGTAGAGAAGACCCAAAAGAGGAGTCGGGAAATATGTAGAGAAGACCCAAAAGTTTGATGCGAAGAAAGAAAGACAAATCTTTGAGGAAGCAAGGAAAGAGTTCAAAGAAGATCAAGGTTATTCATGAAAAACATGACCAGAAGTAAGAGAATATAGAATGCCTCAGGCATTTGATTAGTCTGCTTCACCAAGAGAAGGGAAAGAGCTAACCAAGCTCATGGAATTTTTACATACCTATATTAAGTTGATCCAGGATGAAAGCATTGTACAAGAGTTACAGAACTTAATCAAACAATATGAGATAGGAAAGATAGACCCCTTACTGAATAGGGAAGTACACCAGATTTCAAAGAGAAGAAGGACAAATAAATAATTCCACTTGAATGCTCAGATAAAAGAATATGATATAGATTATGTAGTCCTCAACTTAGGGTCAGATTTCAATGTCATAACAAAGAAAACTTGGGCATTGATGGGAAAACCAAAGTTTATCTATTCCCCTATCAGGATTAGGATGGCTAATCAACAAGTTGTCATCCCATTTGGATGATTGGAACATGTCCCTATGGACATCGACATAGTAAGAACATTTGTAGATTTTGAGGTAATTGAGATAGTTGATGACAATTTCCCTTACCCTGCACTATTAGGAATTGATTGGGCCTTCAATAATTCTATTGTTGTTGACATAAAGAAAAGGCATATGACATTTGAAAAAGATGGCCTTAGGGTCATTGCACCCCTAGATCCAGATGAGGGTCAGCGATACATAGAGCCCATCAGAGAAGAAGACCACACATACGAACTGGAAAACTTATACAAACTAATAGCCAGACATTAGGATTACATTAATCCTATAGCCGATGGGATCTAAGCTAGCGAAGTGACAACGCATGCTCATCAGACTCAGAAGAAGCATTGGAGAACTAGAAGAACCATATGTATGAAGTATCCACTAGAAGATGTGCTAGAATAACTAGAAAAGTTCGCTGGATCAACACAACAGTGAGTAGCTTACCCACATTTGATGGTATGAACCCTTTAGAAGCCTTCCTATCATATTTTGAAGAAAGTGTACCAATAAAACAAAGGTTGTTGGCATTGGATGAGGCCCTGAAAGCCACACCAAAAAGATGGTGGGGGACACATAAAAGCAATATCAAAGACTAGATACAATGTCGTACTTTAATGAAAACGCCATTCTCATCACAAGCAGTAAGTTGTGAAGTAAGGTATACCGGTCGAAGTTTCCCAAAGAACCATGTGAAAAGATGTGAAGAGGCATGGAGTGACATTCCTTGAGAAAAATGGGTGCACAGATTCATTAACACGTTGAACACGACCCCTATCAACTGGTACCTTCAAGCAGAGTTGTGCCTCATAACTGCAAATTGGGAAGGTATGACTCATAATTTTGTAACCACCTTTTTATTTGAAAGTCAATAACCATCAGTAGATCAAGCATTACATATTGTGAGACATAAATTATTTGAAGAGGCATCTAGTCTCCCTATGGCACAAGAAGAGGATGAATGGACTGTGCCTCTCCACAAATTGCAAAGTTGCTACAACATCAATGTTGACGAAGACGATGATCCCAGGAAGGTGAACATCATCGAAATGAAATGCCAAAGAGATGTGGAAGGAATAGAAGTTGAGCTACCATTTATTGGACACCCAATCAAGATTAAAAAAATTCAATATTGGGACAGAGGAAACACCGAAGCTTGCCAATGTCAGAGATTATTGGGATGTTTCTACCATTGACAAGATTATAGAGTTGTTGCATGAGTATCAAGACTTGTTTCTAAACAAGTTCACTAAGATGAAGGGCATCAAAGGGACTATGGGAGAGATGAGGATCCCTTTGAAACTAGATGCAAAACCAGTCAAATAGAGACCCTATAGGTTGAACCCTAAATGCAAGGAAAAAGTGAAGATCGAGCACGACAGAATGCTGGAAGCAGGGATTATTGAACCTGTCGAAGAATCAGAGTGGGTTAGCCCTATGGTAGTACAAGACAAGAAGACATGAGAGATCAGGATATGTGTGGATCTCAGGAAGTTGAATGATTCTTGTCTGCATGACCCTTTCCCTACACCATTCATTGATGAAGTATTAGATAATGTGGGAGGCCAAGAGGTATATTCTTTTATAGATGGCTTTTCAGGATACCATCAGATCCGGATTTCCAAGGAGGACTTCCATAAGACCACATTTTCCATAGAATGGGGATCCTACCAATATACAGTGATGCCATTTGGACTGAAGAATGCCCCAACCATCTTTTCTAGGGTGGTAGTTGAAGCCTTCAAAGAGTTTTTGCATAAATTTTTAGAAGCATATTTTGATGACTGGACTGTGTTTAGTTTGTTGAAAAATCATATTGAATGTCTAAGGATAATGTTGGATAAATGTAGGCAGTGTCAAATTGCTTTAAATTTGAAGAAGTGCATCTTATTATCACCATTTGGAGTCATGTTAGGTCATATTGTATGTAAGTAGGGATTGTTGTTTGATCCATATAAAATTTCCATTATCGTTGATCTGCCACCTCCGACTTCAGTCAAACAACAGTGCACAACACTGGGGCATACTGGCTATTATAGGAAATTCATCAAAGGCTATGCCCAAATTACAACACCGATGGATAAGCTGTTGAAATCATACTGTCAGTTTGGTTGGACAGGTGAATCCCAATAGATCTTTAACACACTAAAACAAAAGATGGTTACTGCACCCATTCTGGTTTTTCCAGATTGGAGCAAGCAGTTTCATGTGCATGTCGATGTGTCTTCTATTTCCTTAGGAGCAGTGTTGGCACAACCTGGAGAAGGGGATATTGACCATATGTTAGATTTTTCTAGAAGGAAGCTATCTACAGCTGAAATTAATTACACCACTACAGAGAGAGAAGGCTTAGCCATGGTCTATGCACTGTAGAAATTTCTCCACTACTTGTTGGGGGGACACTTTAAAATGTTCACAGATTACTCTGTCCTGAAATACCTAGTCATCAAGCCAGTGTTGGGGGGGAGAATATGCAGATGGCTTCTGCTGTTTCAAGAATATTATTTTGAAATCATAGTTAAGACAGGAAGAATGAACAAAGGCCCTGACCACTTGTCAAGGTTGGACCATGGCGAAGAACCCACCAGTTTGGAGGATACACTGTCGAATGCACAGCTGCTAGCTATTAGAAATTTTTATGACCACTTCACAGACATAGTATAGTTCCTATTAACAAGAATGGCACCTAGTGAGTATACAATTCCCTAGAAGAAACAACTAGTGGTGCGCATTGCAGACTTTTCTCTTATAGATGGACAGTTGTACAAGATGGGACCTGATGAGATACTAAAGAGATGTGTTATGGAGATAGAGTGACCAATAATCCTCACAGAAGCTCATGAAGGCATTGCAGGAGGATATTACGTAGGGAAAGCAAATGCACATAAGGTTCTACGTGGTGGCCTTTGGTGGCCTACCTTACATAGAGATGCTAAAGATTATGCCAGAGCCTGTGATGTATACCAGAGAGTTCAGAAACCATCCAGAAGAGATGACATGCCATTAGCACCATAGATGACTCTACAAGCATTTGAAAATTGGTCCATTGACTTTGTGGGACCCATAAACCCACCAGGAAAGTGCACAGGAGCAAGGTACATCATTACTGCGACCAAATACTTAACCAGATGGGCTGAAGAAAGAGCAGTTAAGGATTGTAGTGCAACTACAATTGTGCGCTTTATATTCGATGACATCATAACCAAGTTTGGCTGACTAAAGATCCTTATGAGTGATCAAGACACACATTTCATCAATAAGACATTTGAAGCCCTGACTGAGGAATTTGCAGTCCACCATCAGAAGAGCACTCCTTACCATCCACAAGCAAATGGAATAGTTGAAGCATTCAACAAGATCTTAGAGACAATACTGATGAATATTTGCAGTGTGAACCGGGACGACTGGTATTTAAGAGTACCTGAAGTACTTTGGGCCTATAGAACCACTTGCAAGAAATTAACAATGCATACCCCTTTCAAGTTGGTTTATGGTCTTGAAGCTATTGTCCCGATGGAATACCTGGTGCCAATCCTAAGAATTGTTGCATTTATAGACATGGATGATACTGACATTGTTCAGGAGAGGCTTGTATAGTTGGTTGAATTGGAAGAAGATGGATTTATTGCAGGATTCCATCAGCAAGTTTAGAAGGAAAGAGAGAAGGCCTATCATGACAAGCACATAAAGAAGAAGGCATTCAAGCAAGGTGACCTAGTACTGGTGTATGACAGTAAGTTCCTGAAACACCCTGGGAAGTTCATAATGCATTGGCTCGAACCATATGAGATCACCTATGTTACAGAAGAAGGAGTTGTGTAGCTGAAGACATTGAACGAAGAATGGAAGGAAGGTCTAGTGAATGGGAGTCGGCTAAAGTTGTACTATGACAACTAGTTTCCTCACAGCTCTCAGTAGAAGCTTAAAGAACAGGGTCTAGGTACCAGGTGCAGTTGAAAATGGGTACCAAACACAGAAAATATAGTCTGCACAAGGAGGGAGAGGAGGCATATAGCAGAGAGAAAAGGTTTCACTACGCAGTCTAAATTTGAAGAAAAATAGAAGGATCGGATCTGAAGTGCCTCGGGACGAGTCACAGGTGAGTGTTGGGGGCCTGTTGGCCCTTGATTATGGAAGAAATAAAATATCAAGGAAGAAAAGGTAAAATGAAAACTTTGTCAAAGATACAGTGACTGTTACAAGGTCGAAGTGAACAAAAGAGAAGAAAAGATGGAGCGAAGCAAGGAAAAGAAAGTCGTTGGATGAGGAGATCAAGGATGACAGATCAACAAGGAAGAAGGATCGTGGACAACTCAACAAGTGGAGAAATCCACCGTTGAATTCTTTGGAGCACTGCATGAGAAGGAAGGAAAGACAGGTTGGCGAAGCCCAAAAAATGTGGATCGAGTTGACCTAGGGTTTTAGACACTTAGGGTTTTGGTATCTAGGGTTTTGACACCTAGGTTTCGACCTAAGGATATTGTAATGTATAAATAAAGGTCAAGAGGACCTGGATCAGGTTGGTATGATATTGTTGTTGATATAGTTGTATTGAGAGTGATTAACGTATTTTGAGAGGGAAGTGCTAAGTGTGAGAGCCTTCTGGTATTGTAAGATCTTCAGCTGTGTGCAAAGGTCAAGTCCCGCAGTTGGGTGCACAGGAAGGGGAGAGAAAGAGAGAAGAAGAAAGACGATCTTCTAGCTAAGAGCGCAGACAAGAACTGTATGCTTTACCTTAATATATCATAAGCATAGTTCTATGGACATATCCCTAAAGAGAGGGTGAACCATGTATATATTGTTTCATGCGTGTTATTGGTGTTCTAATTTCTATCATTGTTATTTTGTTATTGCCTTGCTATGTTAGATCAGATTTGTGGTTGTGTGAAGTAGATATAAGCTGATAGGTGATTTATGCATAATTGTATTGTCATATATTATATCCACTTGATATTCCCCTTGGTTGTAGACATCTCTATCCTACAAACCACTCATAGCTTCTTCGGGTGAGACTGCATATTCCTCGCAGGTGTTGCCGAGAGGGCCCGTAGCTAGGGATTTTTGGTGTGCTCTTGGATCCAAACCCTGGGTCTACCCCTATGCCAACAATCCTAGAGGGACCATCTAGTTGTTGGTGCAAAATAAAGAACAGGGTTCTCATAGGTTACCAACAAAAGCACCGATGTAGTCTAGGAGCACTGGAATTTTCAACCTTTCTCAAGGGAGGGAGGTCGTGTAAGGGAGATGTGTTTGATGAAGTGATATTAAGGGGAATGCAAAATCATATCTAGTTTGTACCTGTCATATTCATACATTAAACCTCACAGACATGCATCTATAGTAATTAATCATTAATTCGATAGGAAGAAAATAGTTGTGCAACATTCACATAAGTCCACACACACAATAATATATCAATGACAAAAAGAATCTTAGGGACCAACATAATCCATTATATTAGCAACATATTCATCAAAGTTCATACAATAGACATACTCCTCATGCAGTAACTTGTACGGTCAAATCTAGTCTTGAATACCAATTACAGAATCAAAACCCATTAGAATAAAACATCATGACTGTAAACTCATAATCCCAACCCTAATATCAATAATGACAATATATGTCTCCTGGGTGCTCAATCATTAACCTGTTCCTCGATGGACTGCCTTCTTATTTATACTTTTCCTTTTTCTGCTTCTTGGAGTCTTTCTTCTGCTATCTTTTCATCTTTTCTATTGCCATTTGTTTCTTTTCCAACTGTTTCATGGAACTTTTAACTGCTTCTTCTACTTTTACACTTTTAGTTAGCCCACGATATTCTAGCTGTTTATGCGAATTGTACTTCTACAACTTGCATGTAGTTCTTTATACTCCTTCTAGTTCTCATCGTCTTCTCTTTCAACTGCATTTGTCGCTTTCCCCAAAATCAAAACATGCCCAACAACGAAGGGCCCAAGAAGCCCCGACCACAACCATTGACTCACCTTGAGTCAACCTTCCTCTTCCTTCCTGGGGTCCCATTAAAATGAAGGGCCCAACTCTAGAATAACCTTGACTTCTTACTAGAGGAAGTTGTCATACCGTTCTTCTTAGTCCTACCATTTCTGCACCAAAATGGAAGCTCCTGCAACAAAATCTTGGGCTTTTGCAATAGTTGGCTCCTCAGGTTTAGTGGCTAGAAATTTTTTCCACTCATTCTTCATAGGGGAATCCATCTTATGCATCGGGACATATACTTCTTGAACGATAGGTTTGAAGTACCTTAGTGATTTCTTGGCTACTTGATTGGCTTCATATATTGCATCAAGTAGCTCATATTCTTTGTTAATTTTCACGAATTTGGATTGATAGGAAATGGGGTTAGCGATTGGCTATGTTTTTGTGTTCATATTTTAGATATGAAATCATAGTTCTTCACTTGGATTGTACCTTTGTTTGATCATACCGACCTAGTCATTGACAATTTTAAACAATTTTTGGTAGTCATCAGCCTAGGAATGGGGAGACGATCGAACTCTATCCCCTTCGGTAACAACTTGGGTGATCTTTTCACACATAGATTTAGGCTGCTCTTGATCCTAGAGGAGAATATGTTCAATATGATGTTGAAGACTGTCTATCTTCTCTGTGAGTTATGATCATGCTTCAGCTACAAGTGTAAAATTTTCCACAGGTGCAATTGGAGTGATGTCCTCTCAAAATTCTTGAGCCACCTTCTTAAATTTGGGCCACACTTGAGAAAATTTCACTGAGACGACCTCTATAGTTGACTTGGCCTGTGTGCGCAGTTGATGTTCTTGGTCTCTGTCCTCTGCTATGACAATGAGCTCCTAGAGAAAGTGGTTTTTCTGTTGGGTAAGTTCTTCATTGGTTTTCTCTATCATGACGATCCTGTGCTTAAGTTGATCAGTGGAGGCATGCATAAGATTCAAGATCTGTGGTGTGGACCAAGCCACAATCTCTCCACTAGTGAGAGAGGGATCCATTGGTAGTTGTGAGGCAATCAAATGGCCACTGGAAATAGATATTTTAGATAAAATTGGAGTACATTCTCCATCAGGGCTATTCGAGCTAGCGAGGAATCCATGCATGAGCATGTATTGGACATCTGGGTGGAGCATGTGAATGACCTCTGTTCACTCCAACATAATTCTAATATGGCACAACACTATTGGGGATTCTACAATAGTGGTGCAATATTTTATTTGATTGAGCTCGTGCTATGATATGAAGTATCTTCTTCCTTTGTATCCATAGGGTCTTAACCCTTTTGATCTTGCACCTCTAGTCCTCTCTCTGGCTCTGAATAGTGATTGGTTTCTAGTGGGGTATCAAGTTCGATAGTGACCAAAGAAATTTGGGGAGAGGGTAATGGAATGGGGTCTATGGTTCCTATAGTCATAGTTAAAGGGTCACTAGATGCTTTCTCAATGGTGTCGAAAGGAGTGTGGATAGGGGAGGATGGAGTGGTAGATGGGGCATATATGGGTGAACTAGATGTTTATTGAGTGATCTCTTCAATAATGGGATTGAGCTTTGTCTTAAGTGGGGGGTCATCCAGAATGGTGATAATGGGGACAAAGGATGTGTTGAAAAGTCAACAAGAAACATGTGTCTAATTTACTTTTCCCTTAAATAAATTGGACAATAAATATTAATTTATTATTTCATTCATAACTGAGTGATTTGGATTTGTAACATAATTATAAGTGTAGTTAAGTGAGTTAAGATCATTTTTACTATTTGTAACTAAACTTGCACTAGTGGGAGTTCAATGAATTGATTATTCATTAATTCACAATCAGTGAACTCACATGCAATTGAAGATTTTCCACGGTTAACTACATGCATGTCAAATCCAGTGGAGACCCAGTTGAGATAACAGGTGAAAGGGATAGTTTGGCTATCAATGTGATTTGATCACACATGCAGTGGATATGCTTATGAGCATGTGAAAACTAGGCAATTCGTATGATCATTATGAGAATTCGAATTGCAGATATTGTGCAGAGGAGGTAGGCTGTCTGGACATGGAGAATTGGCACATGTATTTGATGATTTGTGTATGACAGTGTGAGACGATTGTATTGTACTGAGATCTCTTGGATTAGAGTTTTGAATGAGATTGTTTCATGATTCATGATATAGATAATATATTATAGTGGGGTTTTTATCTTTACGCTTTCTCGGTAAAACTTATGTGTTATGTGTTATTGACATTTCACTTTGTGATTGTGGTTGTGATCGTGGTTTAATTTTATGCAAGAATAATAGTAGAAGCGATTCTGTATTTAACAGTGGTGTATAATTGTTAGATCAGGAGAATCGTAAGAATACTTAATTTGTATTGAAATTTCTACATGGTATCAGAGCCACGGAGGCCACGGAGCTAAGGAAATGAGGTGTGAACATAATTTTATTTTCACAGGTCTCGTCTCTAGTAGAGTGCAAACTTTAGTACTATAGACTAAACTCAGTTCTCAAAGAAAAAATTCTCGCACCCTAGTCAAAGGAGAGGTGCGAACATCCCTGAGTATTCTCGCAGGCTAATCAAGGGAGAGGTGTGAACTTCCCTCACCCTATATTGTATTACAGTGTGAACTTCCTAGTCAAGTTCACAGGCTATACAGAGGCAGGGTGCAAACTTCCCTCAGGCTACTCACAGGTGGGGTGCGAACCTCCCAGGGAAAGAGGGATTGTAGGAGTTGAGTTTTTTGGTTGGATAACATTCGAATTTGCAAGATTTTCTTAGTGCGACACTTGATTCAAGATCAACATGTATTTCAATGGCTTGAGGTTGGAGTATGCACTCAAGGGCAGCTCGAACTACATTTCCTTGAAGGACAAGATGGAAGCAGTACTCGAAGACAATGGCTTGAAGGATTTCATTGACAAATATGTTCCTAATCCGGATGCGACAGACACTGCAAATCTTGATGCATGGAAAAAGAAAGTGGCGAAGGCGAGGAGGATTCTGTTGGAGGGAGTACAAGACCACATTGTCTCAAGTCTCCATGGGAAAACCACACCACATGCAATGTGTAAGGTTTTGACGGATCTATT
Source organism: Picea sitchensis (assembly GCA_010110895.2). Taxonomy (NCBI): domain Eukaryota; kingdom Viridiplantae; phylum Streptophyta; class Pinopsida; order Pinales; family Pinaceae; genus Picea; species Picea sitchensis. Next base: position 197,286 of record SNQJ01S0001226.1, read on the forward strand.
CCAAAATAGTAGCGACCATAGGAAATTGGTGTTCAAAGATAAACTCAAGAAGTTCAAGATGGAAAAGGGCGACACCATTCCAAAATATCTCATGAAGTTTGTCGAATGTCGGGATGAGCTTGGAAGTGTGGCAATAACAGTCGCTGCTGATGATTTGGTGAGATTGGCACTCCTAGGACTTCCTAAGAGTTGGCATAGTTATCAAGACTATGTCAATGGAAGGGAAAAATTGTCGGATTGGGAATGACTATGGTCGGATCTAGTGCAAGAGGAGTTCAGGAAGAACACCAGAGATGGATCTTCATCAAAGCATGATGATGAAGAAGATTGTGCTTTGACTACCAAGGCAAGGAAAGGGAAAGGGAAGAAATTCCATCCAAAATCTGAGTCTAAAGTCAAGAAGTTGGATTTGTCCAAAGTGAAGTGTTTTCACTGTCACGAACATGGGCATTTCACTACTAACTGTCCATAGAAGAAGAAGAACAAGATGGTTGCTAGAGCTGAAACTGGTGAGGCTCTTGTCTCACAATTTGAACTTGACTTCGATTTGATCACATGCATGGCTTCAAGTGCATCAGGATTGGTGTGGTATTTGGATAGTGGTGCTTCCTTCCACATGATGGGAGAAAAAGAGTCTTTCATTTACTTGGATGAGAAAGATCTTAGAATGCATATAGAGATGGGCGACGATGGACGATACAGTGCAACTGGTATTGGTACCATTACCATTCAGAGGGATACAGGTAAACCATTTCAATTGAAATTTTTTATCCATGTTCCAGGTCTGAAGAAAAAATTGGTCTTAGTCACAATGTCATAGGACAGAGGCTATGATGTTGTTTTTAGCAGTGGAAAAACCTACCTATGACATAAATCAATGGGTCAAGACAAGAATATAGGGATTCGAGTTAAGAATATTTACATGCTGGAGGTAGATGGTTGTGGTACCATGATAGGCAAGGCAGAAAAAGTGGTGAGTCGGGATGAGGGTGAATTATGGAACAGGCGATTAGGCCATCTTCATCATGGAGCCTTGAATATCATGCAACAAATATCTACTGGAATTCCAAGGGGAAAACTTGCTCAGTTAGATCAGTGCAAGGGGTGCACCCTGGGGAAGTATGTAAATTCCACCTTTCATGAAAAGGAGAACCGTGCTTCGGTGATCCTGGAAAGAATTCACACAGACGTGTGTGGACCATTCTCGGTTACTTCAACAACAAAACATAGGTATTATGTTATTTTTGTTGATGACTTTTCTCATAAATGATGGATATTTTTCATGCAGAAGAAGGATCAAACATTCTGAAAGTTCTGTGAGTTTAAAGCATTGGTGGAGAAAGAGTCGGGGAAGCAAGTGAAGGCTCTAAGGAGTGATAATGGTGGAGAATACATCTCTAATGAATTCAAAGACTTCTGCAATAGAGAAGGAATTCAAAGATAACTCATAGCACCTCATAACCCACAACAAAATGGGGTCGTGGAGAGAAAGAATAGAACGATCATGGGTGCAACACGAGTGATGTTGCATGATCAGGGCCTACCAATGCATTTGTGGGTAGAATCATGCAATACTATGGTTTATGTGCAGAACCGTTGTCCTCATAGAGTACTTGGCATGAGTACACCTGAAGAATCTTCTACTGGTAAGAAACCTGATGTTTCTCATTTTAAAATTTTTGGCTCATTTGTTTATGTGCATGTGACCAAGGATTCCAGGAAGAAGTTGGAACCGACTGCTGAAGTTGGGATATTTGTGGGGTACACAGAAACACCCCATAATTATCGTGTGTATTTTTCAAATAGTAATATGATTTTTATGCAACAGGATATAAAATTCGATGAGGGGAAAGCCATGCAGTTGTCGCTTGAGAGGGAGCTAGACTTGCATGTAGAAGAGGAACTATTGGTTCCCAAGGATGAGTCTCAAGATGTGGATTAACCACATGAGGAGGTTTATGGAGTGGAGGAAACCACTAAAGCAGAGCTATCTATCAGAAATGGTATAAATCGCACCATGGAAGCTGACAGATTGAGACTAGATGTTGCAAAAAATGCAGGAGCCCCTACTTCATAGTGCAAACATAGACAGTCTCCTGATAGATTTGCTGGATACATGGCTCTCATGAGCAAATTTATTGTGACTGAACCATCTTCCTTTCAGGAAGCAGTGCAGGACCCTACTTGGGTTGATACTATGGTACAGGAGTATGACTCCATTGTGAAAAAAAGTGCATGGGAAATTGTTCCAAGACTGATTGATAAATTAGTGGTAGGTTTGAGATGGATCTACAAGGTAAAGCAAGCTGCTGATGGGAGTGTGGAGAAATACAAGGCCAGGTTTGTGGCTCGAGGCTTCTCACAGATCAGGGGGATAGATTATGATGAGACCTTTGCACCTTTCATAAGGTAATCTTCCATAAGATCCATCCTTGCACTCTCAGTGCAGATGGGCTAGCGCATTCATCAGATGGATGTAAAAACTATGTTCCTCAATGGGATCATTGAGGAATAAGTGTACATTGAATAGCCAGAAGGTTTTGAGACCTTTGACAGAGAGTCGCATGTGTGTAGACTCAAGAGAGCACTGTATGGGCTGAAGCAAGCACCCCATTCTTGGTACACTTGGATAGACAACTATTTCACTGGATTGGGCTTCACCAAAAGTGAAGCAGATGAAAACCTATACCAAATTGTGGTGGAGGGTAAGATTTTAATCATTGTGCTTTATGTTGATGATTTAACACTGACTGGTGATGAGCAGTTGAAACACTCATGCAAGGATGACCTTGCAAAGGAGTTCGAGATGAAGGATTTGGGCCTTCTTCATTATTTCCTTGGTTTGGAAATATG
>SNQJ01S0001226.1:208930-219569 GCA_010110895.2 Picea sitchensis
TATATGTTGCTGATATGTGCCTACATCTAACTGGTTATAAATGACAGCAATGGGTAATGAATAAATGTTGAATGATAATTGATGAGTTTTTGTGCAAGAGGGAAGTTTTGGGAAAAAGATCCCCACACTCATTCAACCCCCCTCTAAGTGTGGTAGGTGTGTCCAACACAAGACTTGGAAAGAATGCATGGAGAAGTTATCAGATTTCAGTTAAACCTTTCTAGTCAAAGAAGCAGAGTAACTAGATGAAAAAATGATAAAGAAAGAAAGATATGATCAGCATGAACTTACTATGATGGTCTCTCATATCTTTTCACTTGCTTGTTGATGTCCTTTTATTCTCTTCATTAACGGTTATAGGAACTGTCTCAACTGTTTATTTCCCTTCTTTGGTCAATTTGTCAATTGCCTTTCTGAACCAATATTCAATATAACTTTTCTATTTCATGCCTGATTTTAATGTTGAATAATTCACCTTCCAAGTCTCTTAAGTCAAGATAAATACCATGTACTTCTTCCTCAATATCTTGATTTTTCACGGAATAATCAACTAGCCAATTGTCTATTTCATCTTCATTATATTCAAGTATGCCATAAAAAATTTCAGCTGATAACCCTTTAAATATCTCAACTTGTTCATCAAATTGTTGCTTTGTTAGAAACATTGAGTTGAGAATTAATTTAGGGTCTTGTACCTCGTTAGTACCTCCTGCTATATCTATCTCTGTGATTCTCTTGAACAGGTCTTCCCTTTTCAATATGGCTTCGTTGCATGCTTGAACAATGTTATTCAAATTTTTAATTGTTTCCTTCCATCAAGCATTTAGCTATTTTATTCGACTTGGGGAAGGAAGATTCTCCTCTCTTCTTCTCAGTTCTGTCATGTTAGAGACTTTAATTCCAAATGGTAATACAACATCAGTGTAGAAACCATCTTCATTCTTTAGATCAACTTGCAGATATTCATGGAAGGCATGTGCCCTTGAGCCAAAATAAAAAATATTTTTCGATACCTCCCATGATTCTGTTATTAGTGACATTATTTTCTTAATATTTATTTCATGCCATCAGACTCAAATGTCATAGTTTCCCTCTTAGGATCAATGACAACATTATTTTTCGTAGACCCAATCAATGCCTAAGAAATACAAATATGGGTCCTTCTCCCCCATTATTTCAATAACTTCAAAATCGACTATTGTTTTCACTCCAACCAAATCTACTTCAACATTTTGCAGACTTCTTATAGGATAAATGCATTATTGGTTCACCATCCACAACTGAATAGGGGAATAGACTAGTTTTGGCTTTCCCATTGCTTGCCAAGTTTTCTTCGACAATATGTTGATGTAAGAACTTAAGTCCAGCATAACATCCTTGATCTAGTAGTCATCAATATGAGAATTCACCTTGAACTCTCTTCAAGTCATCATTTTCCTCTATTGAACTCTACTTGCCTTACATTCTAGGAGGTTGGAAATGATGAATTTTTATGAGTTTCCTTCATCTCCCAAGGCCACCTTGATTATGTTCCCAACTTCCCAGTTAGTTGTTCATCATCCAATATATCATAAAATAGGTGTAACCAAATATCAACATCCTTCTGCGATTTACCTAAGGTATCTATCTGAGTAGATGATTAGATACCAATCCTTGGTGGTTGGGAATTCGGCTTGACACTTGGTTCTACAAATTTAGGTGTTGAGAGACTCTCCATATGTTTAAACATATTTACTACACTTTTAAAGAATTCCTTTTTCCATATAGGATCATACTTGAAGTTTTCTAGGATATCCTTATAAATTTTTATCTAATGTGGATTTTATGTGTCTGAAATGGTTTTCTCTCCTCCTTTGGTGATAATATTAATATTAGGCCAGTCTCCTTCAGTGATTTGGGTTCATAATTTATTAGGTTTTATCCCCTCTACCTGGCTCAATATTCCCATTTAGCAATAGATCTAGACAATCTTCGGTAGCATGAGTGTTTTTCTTATAGTGTGCACACTAGGGTCTTCTTGGAAGAGGGAAATCTCTTTCCAATTTTCCTTGTTCATCACAATTATAGCAGAGGGTTGGTCCTCATCTTCTAGTTTGTCTACCTCAGAATCCTCCTCCACCTCCATAATCTCTTCCAATTCCTTGAGGTCCCTCATTGACCTTGAATGCAAATCGATCTAATCTATCTGTAAGAGCATACAGAGCACGACATTGATTGGTAGTAGGAGTAGGAGATCTACATATTTCAAAGTATATTATATTTGGGGTAGGGGTATATTTCTATATAATCAAGTAGTGTCATGGGGAATTTTTGTGACCTCTGAAGATCTCACAATACTCATTACTCCAACCTCCCTGATTATTCAGGAAGGTATGATATGGTCCATGAAATGGCGTTGTAGTAGAAACTTGTGCAAATCCTCTCATTGGTCCAACTAGAGGAGGATACATTGGTGTATTATAGGGCCATATACCCCTCAGTATCAGACATTCATTTGCTACATTACCCTCTATATAATATCATGTACAAAAAACTTGCGGTCAACCAACTTTAGGAAGGGTTAACCCTTGAATTTCCTTAGTTAGGACAGATGTTTTTCCTTGTAGTTGTGCAATATTAGCATCTTCTAGAGGCCTGATGATTCTTAAGCTCCCTGGGGAACCTACCATGCCTTGATATTCATGGATTTCTATAATGATTCTCCCAATGTAGCTATCATTTGTTGAGTTAAACATATCAAAGGTAACATCCCTTGAATAAACCACTCTCTATAATGATCCTCATGGATAGGGTCTGCTAATTTCCCTATTGAATATTTGAATCATTGGTTGTATTGACAAGCAGATTCACTTTCTCTTTGCTTTATCTACCACAACTCAAAGAGATATTTTTTCTCTAACTGTGGAAATCAAAATTATGCTATAAACATCTACTTCACCTGCCCAAGCTTGTAGGATTTCCCCTGAGATCTTGGCTCAATTTCCTTCATGTACCATTTAATAGCCCAACCTCTCAAGGTAGTATGGAAATCAACTAAATTTTCTACATATAAATTTCTACGAGACCTCTAGAATGCCTCACCTAGAAACTAATGTTTCTCCACATCCTCATAACCTTTACCCCAAAATTTAGGGTATTGGGTGAGAGATCTTGTATGTTGATTTTCCATCAAGGTATTTTCCCTATGGATTTTGTGTTGCACGTCAGCTTCCTATTGTATGAATGCATCGCACCTTATTTACCACCGGTTCTCAACAACATATTTGTAAGTTCGATGAGGAATCCTCTAAAATCTCACTTTAAATATTGGGTCCCAACAATAGAACCATATGTTGGCACAAAATCGAGACCATGATTCTCGGAGGTTACCAACAAAGACACCGTTGTAGTCTAGGAGCATTGGAATATTCAACCTTCCACAAGGGAAGGAGATCTCACCCGAAGCACAATCGAGACATGTGTGATGAATTGAGTTTAATGGGAACACAACATCAGATCTAGTTTTCACCTCTTAGATTCGTACATTAAACCTCATAGACATGCATCTATAGTAATTAAGCATTAATTATACATGAAGGAAATAGTTGCGCAACATTCAAATAAGTCCATGCACATCATAATAGATTAATGAGAAAAATAATTTTAGGTCCCAACATAATCGATTATATTAGCAAGATCTTCATCAAAGGTCATACAATAGAAATACTTCTCTTGTAGTAAATAGTGAGATCAGATCTAGTACTTGTTATCGCACAGTTTGTAGCTAGGTCAAAAAGGCTAAAGGATAGAGGCCAAACTGGCGTAATAGGAACCTACCCCACCCAATGTCACCTCAATGGGGAGGTTATTTCTATTTAGGTAGGTTAACCCAGGGGATATGTCCCCGATAACCTAGGGTTTTGAAGAGGCAAAGATATAAAGGTTAAGGTTAAAGTCCCTCCTCACAGGTTACTATCAAGGTTAGATAGTCTGGCCAATCAGCCAATAAATGAAGTGTATGCCCGGATGAGAACACCTGCCTGGAACAAGACAATAGAAAAAGAATATATGCAGGCTATAATTCAGTGGGTTAGTACTTCATGAAACTATCTGATGTCAATATATAAGGAATGAAATAACATATATTAATGAGATCAACGTTTATCAATTTAGCAATGGAAAAGTATCAATTCATCAATAACTATCAAGATGATGTGGCTAACAATGTATTTAATCAATCATTTACTCAATAAATGCCTTCAACCATCATCTAATTATTTATCATTCAAGGATGTTGCATCAAGATGGAATAACCAAGTGTGATGTCAGCCTAGTTAGGGTTAGCTAGCTAGTTAGGGTTTCAAAATTTAAAGTTTTGAGAGTTGGTTTGAGCACTATCACTTCAACATTGTGTGTCTAAGATCAGTGCCTAAGGGTATATGGAGTCATTTAAGGAGAGGACACAAGGTTGAAGGAATAATAGGATAAAGACAAGAGGGAAGGGTTCTAGAGTGCTGCAATGGCAGGGCCCTAGAATCAAAACCCTAGGGGAAAGAGGCTCACTCTGGTGTTGCTTAAGTAAGGCCTCATGCTCTTTCCTCCTTTTTTAGGTCAAACTTGGAAAAATGTCTAGCATATGAGAAGAGTTAAAAAACGAGGATTAGGTGAGGAAGAGTGTTGCAATGGCAAGGCTCTATCACTAAAACCCTAGAAGATGGACAGCCCTAGGTGTAGATAACCTAGGCCTAGGACATCACCTCCTTTTAACCTTTAAAAATCAAAGCTAGCTTAAGGGAAGAAGTGAGAAGAGTGTAGCAAAGGCTAGGCTCTTTCTTCCTTCTTCAATGGATGAAAATTTCTCTCTAAGGGGACATGAAACAAGGACCTACTTGTGTGCTTTTCACCTAGGGTTTTAAAATCAACAAATTTATAAGTAAATGCAAGAATATAAACCTACAACCATTCAATTAAGAATTTTTTCAAGAAAAACACTTACATATCATGATGAAAAGCATATGAAAACCCTAGTTGTAAACCTTCCTTCAAGAGAAATGCCAAAAATGCCAAGAAAATCCTTCCATCAACAAGTGTGCCTCACTTTAAAAGACCAAACACCCAAGTAGGGCACAAAAATCAGACCTCACAAGAGAGTGAGTTGTGTGTTATGTGCAAATGAGAGAAAAACATCCTCAATATATAGTGTATCATGACCTATAATTAAAATTAGGTCATTAAAAATAGCCGACAAGGCTACAAACCAAAATCATACTATTTTTACATTAAATGCTAAGTAAAAGACCTAAATGAGCAAAAAGTGAGACGTCAAGCCCCTTTGAGGGAGACGTTAGGCCCTTTTGGGGCTAGTCCAGCATCCAGAAGTCAAATGTTAGCCCTTCTTGGGCTCCTCCAAGCTGCCACATGTGCCAGCCATCCTGTCAAGATGCCACATGCTCAAGGTGATGTTAAGGCCTCCTGGGTGACGTCCTAGTCATCAAAGGGAAACGCTCCATCTGAGAAGGGTCAACCCCTGTGGGCTGGGCTCAGCCAAAGTGTCCTGTATGGAACATCCTTCTTCTTCTCATGTGCAAGAGCTCAACCAATCATTGTCCTATCTCTGCCCTTGATGGGGTCCCAACAACCATCTGATGGGCTCTTCATCCCCATGGAGGTCCAAGCTAATCATCTCCCCATGTGTACCGGTCCAACTGGTACTTGTCCATTGGACATGGTCCTGCACATCAAAAACTTCGCCCTCCATGGGCTCATTAGTCACAGGGATCATAGCAATTTCAATCATGTTTCACCATTAATTTTATCAAATATATGCATAAAACCCCTGATATATCATTCAATATCTCAAAGATATTACAATGACCTACAATACAAAGCCAAAGAAAAAGACAAAATACCCTATTGGGCCAGCATCCATAAGAAAAGGAAAGTCTCCAGAGGATATCATCCAAGCCATGTAACACGAGGTGATGTGGTCAAGGGATGTCCAGACATACGGGTAGAGTGAAAGCCAGGGATGTACGATATTACCTATGGGTTCCTTTGTAGAAGGTGAGTTGTACCTGTCATGGATGCAATTCTTTCCAAGCCATTTATTGCCTTTATTCTTTCTTTTCTTTATTTCTTTTTCTTATTTATTTCAAGGTCTAACTAGAGGACACTACCTTGGCATGGTGACCAGAGCTGACAGTGTTACCCACAAGCACTTTCACAGAGATGATAAGGCTATCTCGTGATGAGACCCCCTTTCCCTTGGCCATGCAGCCAAAGGTCACTGCCCTGGTGTGGTAACCAGATAATGGCAATGCCATACTGCTAGGTACCCATGAACATAATAGACTGGCTCGTGATGAGACCCCCTATCCTCTTGGCTAGTTCTTGTTTTGTTATTTTTCTTTGGGTCCCTCTTCTTTCTTGCTGAGAGGCTTTTTATTGCCTTCTCGAGGATCCCTGGGTGAGGCATCTCTAGGTTTCATTTTTTACGGCTTTTATCTTTTACCAGCTACTTTTACCTTCTGGGCCTTTAGCCCCTTATTCCCACAAGATAAGGTGTAACCCCACAAACATATCATCCTAATTCTCGGACAAAGGGAATGGGCAGATGAGTGGGAGATAAGATGTAAAAGTGATGATATGATGGGAGAAGACAATGGCTCTTCAAAAATCCCCCGGGTGCAAACAAAAACCTATGGGTACAATCTTGCTAGGGCACCCTGTCAATATCCCCAACCATGGTCAAGCGGGTCAATGTAAGATCCAAGCAGTTGTCAGAAACAAAAGGAGTAAGATGCATATATCTAAAGGTTATNCCAAAGGTCACTGCCCTGGTGTGGTAACCAGATAATGGCAATGCCATACTGCTAGGTACCCATGAACATAATAGACTGGCTCGTGATGAGACCCCCTATCCTCTTGGCTAGTTCTTGTTTTGTTATTTTTCTTTGGGTCCCTCTTCTTTCTTGCTGAGAGGCTTTTTATTGCCTTCTCGAGGATCCCTGGGTGAGGCATCTCTAGGTTTCATTTTTTACGGCTTTTATCTTTTACCAGCTACTTTTACCTTCTGGGCCTTTAGCCCCTTATTCCCACAAGATAAGGTGTAACCCCACAAACATATCATCCTAATTCTCGGACAAAGGGAATGGGCAGATGAGTGGGAGATAAGATGTAAAAGTGATGATATGATGGGAGAAGACAATGGCTCTTCAAAAATCCCCCGGGTGCAAACAAAAACCTATGGGTACAATCTTGCTAGGGCACCCTGTCAATATCCCCAACCATGGTCAAGCGGGTCAATGTAAGATCCAAGCAGTTGTCAGAAACAAAAGGAGTAAGATGCATATATCTAAAGGTTATAATGATAAAAAATGACACATACCATGATACCAGACCAATTACCTCATGGAGGAAGAGTCTTCTCTGATACAAGTCCAAGATGAAGGTGATGGATGTTGTTGTTGCTAACAAGACAAGTCTGATGAAGGAGAAGAAACATGGGCCCTCCAGGGCCATGCTCAGGTCAATCTTTCTCTCGGTACTCCATGTCTAGGACCTGTGGGCCTCGAGACATGATCTCCTAGTTATCCCTAGAAATCAGGGATAACAGTATGAATACCCATCACAGACTCAAAACCCATTACAATAAAACATCATGACTATAACCTAATAATATGAACCCTAACATCAGTAATGACAATCTATGTCTCCTGGGCACTCATTCATTAAGCTCTTCTTTGATGGACTTCCTTCTTATTTATACTTTTCCTTCCTCCACTTCTTGGAGTCTTTCTTTTGCTATCTTTTTTTCTTTTCCACTACCATTCGTTAGTTTTCCAACTATTGCATGGTGATTTTGAGTACTTCTTCTAATTTTACACTTTCAGTTATCCCATGGTCTTCTATCTATTTCCACTACTTATACTTCTCCAGTTGGCATGTGATTCTTTCTAATCCTTTCATTGCACGTCCTCTTCTATTTTGATCTCATTTGTCACTTTCCCCAAAATCAAAACATGCCCAAAAATGAAGGGACCAACATTATTGATTCCACAAAGATCAATGATGTTTTCTAACCCACCTAATACTTACAAGAGAAGGCTTCCTCATAACTCTCTTGTGGTTAAATATTTGTTTAGTGGAAACCTTCCTTCATATTCAATGGCTCAAAATAAATGGGTATCCATTATCTTCAAACCCTTGGACATTTATGCAATCCCAAGGTACCCTTTTAATAGGCCTCAAAAGTTCAAAAAATGGTTGCCCAAGTTTTTTGGTAATGTTGTGACTACTGTTGAAGAGAACATAGATAACTTCTGGTCCTATTTACAACTTCATCATGTAAGTGATGATGTTGAAGATGTAGTGATGAAACTTTTCTCCTCCATCTTTGTTGATGAAACTAGTATATGGTACAATAGTCTCCCTGGAAAGAGTATTAAAACTTGGGATTCCTTTGAAGAAACCTTTAGGAAAAGATAGGGTGTTAAAGAATACCCTAACCTATTGTTGTTGCAACTTACTGAAAAAAGAGAAAGAGAATGAAAGCATCTAGGAGTTTGATACCAGATTTAAAAATTTGCTTCAATGAATTCCTAACAATATTTTTCCCAGAGGAGAACATCTTCTTTTCCTTTATACTAATTCCTTTCCAGGGCATTTTAGTTTCATGCTCAAGGACAAACTCTCGAAGGCCCTTGAAGAGGCCCAAGAATTGGTTGCAAGGATTGAGGCTAATCTTTCATCATGTGAAGTAGAACCTGTCTATGCCCCAAGGACCAAGGATCAAATCAAACCAATAACACTACATACTACTAATCCCACACAAGAGATAAGTGCTCCATGGGAATAAAGGATCAAAGAAGCAATAAATGGTCTGACCCAAAATCAAACCCTAATGATGAACAAGATCACTAACCTAGAAAGGGTGCAACAACAAACCATTAGGCCTCCTTTTAGGGGCCAACCCCAAAGACAAGGCTAAGCATGGAAACCTAGGCCCCCAAATGAACAAAGAGTCCCTGACACTCTATATCCTTCTAACATTATAGATCAAGAAGATAATCGATGTTTTCCTTGTGGGGATCCACATTGGTAACATGAATACCCAAAGAATAATGATGGGGTAACTGATCACATGAAGTTTCTTGATACCATAGACTCCATCTTTGTTATGTCCCCCCAAGAGTGCCTCAATATCACACAAGAGAAACTTGAGGAGGTTAATAAATAAGTTGTTAGGAGGGATGTAATGGAGATCTTCAGAAAAATGGATGGGGAATCAAGGGAGAGGCTTAGGAAGAAAGAGTTACAAGTGTACACTATATAGAAGAATGCACCTCAAGATCCTCCTAGTGACCATAGATTTCCTCAGCCAAGGCTTCCTCCACCACCCAAAGATAGAGTTCCTCCTAGCTCCACTTTGCTAATAAATAATGACATAGACTTGAATGTTGACATCACTAGCATCTTGGAAAAGATAAATGTCCCTGTACCTATAATGGAAATGATTACTATTCCTTCTATAATAAACAAGGTTGACAAATTCTTTAGAGTAAAAGGGGAACTTGGATACCCTCTTGTGTTGGTACCAAAAAATCATTGCAGACCACATTATGATGAGCACCCACCCTTTTACATCACTTTATGGTTGAATAATAAGAAGTTAAACAAATGCATCCTCGACTCTAGGGAATATAAAAACATTATGACCTTGAAAGTAATGATACAATTGGGATTGGAAGTCACAAGGCCCTATGGGAATGTTTACGCAATTGAGTCCAAGGATATTAGCACATATAGTTTGATAGAAAATTTAGAATTTTGCCTTGTGAGATATATTGAGATAGTCTTTTTGATGGACATTGTGGTTATGGATATCTCATACATTTGGAGAATGCTCTTGTCTAGGAATTTTTTTGCAATAATGGGTGGAACATTGAAAATGGACTTGTCTTATGCTACTATACCCATAGGTGATGAATCCCACGTTTACCTATGAAATCAACCAATGAAAAGGGACCGTGTTGAAGAAATTGATATTGGCCTAAAAAATGATAGTCCCTTAGAATATTTCCTTGAGGAATTCATGGATTCACCTCCTAATTGTTTCCTAGATGAACTTCCTTTTTCCCAAGAAGATGATATTGATGATATAGTGTGGCCCAAAAGGGAAGACTATCAAAAGTAACTGGACAAATCCAAGGACAAAGTGATTGGATCCATCACTATATTGAAGAAATGTGATAAAGATATGTTGAGGGAGGAGGATTATAAACAAGGATAATTTGTGCTAATGTGGGACAAGAGGGAAGGACAACCTAATACATTTGAGCAGTTTGATAAATTTTGGTTAGGCCCCACAAGATTGAAAATAAGTCTGTCAATGATTCCTACTACATATCCACACTAGAGGGAAGGAGACTTCCACTACCTATTTGTAGATCCCTTCTTAGGCCCCATCACGGGGAAGAGACTTGACTTCATGATTGTAGCATAGATTAGGTAGGTTAGGTAGGGAATTTTCATCCTACATTGTATTTTTATATATGGTTGCATCATGCACTCATGCTAGTTTAGTATTCCATCTTCTTAGACACACACACACACACACACACACACACACACACACACACACACACACACACACACACAC
>SNQJ01S0001226.1:227456-256122 GCA_010110895.2 Picea sitchensis
TGAAGTATCCATGTGATTGGGTCCTTGCCATCAAACTTCCTCATATCAACCTTAGGAACGTGGTTGGTCTTCAAACCAAAGTTGGAGTTTCTCCATTCTTGATTCACCTTCCTCGTGTCCTCATCATGAATTTCATGGGATGCTTTTTCACTTTCGGGTGTCTTCTCTGTTACGAAATTTTTCAATACTTCCATCAACTTAGCTTCCATTGAATCCATCTTAGTATCCAACTTAGATTCCATTGAATCCATCTTAATATCCAACTTAGCTTCCATTGAATCCATCTTCTTTTGTAGTTCATTAATGTCCCTATGCATTTATTCACCTTCATCAAGAGTCCAATTAGGATTTTCTGGAGGCTTATTTGGTGTAGAAGGTCCCTTTTTTGGTGGCATGTTGGCCAAGTATCACTTTTGAATCTTGATTTTGAGGTGGTTCTGCTAGACAATATTTATTCTTTTCTATCTCCCAAATTTCGGTCCTTCTGGGTATGAAACTTTCTTTTAGGTAGTTCTCTGATATTTCTTCTCTGCAATTCCATAGGTCTGATCAAAATTGGATGTGCCAAGTGGAATTTATGGTAACTTCCTCACAACTTTCCGATTTTTGGACTTTTCAGGAGATCTCACTCGTATAGAATGCCCCACACAAAATAATTGATATAAAATTATGAAAATCACATCCAAAATACTATAGACTGTTCATGATCCAATGAAACCAGTCCCACTCAATTTTGATACTCTGGCAAGAAGTTATGATTGTTTTACCTAGAACACCTTCTTGAGACTAGTCAATAGGACTAGTCAGATACCCTATCTTACACAAGGTGTATCTACAAATTTAAGATGAACTAGAATCTTAACTTTTTACCATAGATACCTTACTAATTTCTATAAATATTCTCTAGATTTTAGGGTCTGAAACGTTACATAAATTTTTTTATAGCGAACATTCCGCAATGACTCATTTCAGGATGATTCCAGAACCCTATCTTGTATAGGCTGTATCTCTGAAATTATAAGGCCTCAGGAGATTAATTTTGAACCCAAAGTACCTTGATCTGTCTACTAAATATCCTCCAAGTTGTTCCTTCTGAAACGTTTTAAAAAAAAAGTTATAGAAAAAATTCCACGGTGTCTCAGATGTAGTAGAGAAACCCCAAGACCTTGAGCTCTGAAACCATATGTTAAGAACCAAACATCAATATAGCATAGAAAAACCTTAGGAAAAGTACTCAACACCTTGAAAAAGAGACAATTTTAGATAATAATCCTCTTCAAGGGGGCAACCTTCTTTTACCCCACTTAAATGTTCAAGTACAAGATGATTCAACATGAAAATGTCTCCTTGGTATATATAGGAGACTAGGAGGTATAATTACATATAATGGCCTAAATCTGACATAAATAAAATAACATTACTAATATAATATTCCCTAATTAAGGGGTAATGAGACAATATTAGGGCTTAACATTGTATAAAGTGTTTGGTTGATAGGATCAATTGATTTGGTCTTATTATTCTTCTGTCAAGAACTTCTTTATCAACCTCCTCTATTGATTCGATGGCCTTCATGCTAAGGTTTCTTATTTCTTCTACATCCTCTATTATCATCTGAGTTGGTCCTTCCTTTTCTAATTCTACTAGGATCTCCATCCCAAATTTTCCAATTAATTGATCTAATGTCGTCCATAATATTTTGCGATTTTTTTCAACTATTTCTTGGGTGATTTTGATATTATTGAGGATGGATTTCTCGGTGTTGAGAAGTACATGGTATTTAATCCTCTTCTTGGCTATATAGACTGGTAGTATGTTAGGAGGGTTATCACAAACATCCTTCCATTTTATAATATGGTCATGGGCACTCTGGAATTTTAGGTACTTTTCTTTCATATGGTTCATTTGCAAACCTAGTTTGAGATGTTATGCCCTGTTCTTTTGAATTTTGTTTAACAGGCTAGAGAATTTATTTTATACATCCTTGAGCTCCCCATTATCTCTGGTGACTTATTATTTAAATATATCCAATTCAACAGTCCCATTTTTGCATTTATTCTAAAGTTTTCTCCAGAAGATCATTGTCTTGTTGCAATTTTCAAATATGGCCCTCGATCTTCTCATTATATGTACTTATCTCGAATTGTTCCCTTGGGATACTTGTCACTTCTTGATCATGTGTGTTTTTAAGCTTCTTTGTTTATTCTTGGTGTATCTTATGGTTTAAGCTCACCTTTTTCTCAAATCATGTACTTAGTGTATTCTCTTGAATATCTAGTTCTCTTTGTAGTTCTTCTCTGTCTAAATGTTCTGTTGTAATAACTTTTTTCTTGAATTTACTGGCCAAATTATCTTTGATGGTTTCCAAGGCAGTTTCCAACTCAACTACCCTTTATTTTTACATGTCAAGTGCCTCTTCAACTTCATATACCAACATCACATTTGCACCAACAAAATAATTTAGGGTTGATGTTGCTTGTATTTCATTCTCTTTAGGGTCAGGGCCCACTTTCTATTTGATTTTCCTTTTAGATGTTTCTTGGCATGTACCCAATCCTTCTCTCTTCCTCTTTGTGGTTCTCTTCTCAATGGATTTAATAATAATATCCTATATATACAATGACACATTCTATTCCAAGCCTTGGAGATGTGAATGAAAGATTACTTGTAGTTGATGTCAGAGGAGGACATTCTTTTAACGGAATTTAGACCAGACTTGTGCTAGGTTTTTCCACCTCAGTTTGGTCCAATTGTTTTGGTTCCTTTCCTTGTGACTTGGCCACATTTATTTTCTCCTCTCATTATTTCTTCTTTCTTTCTTCTTCTTGAGTAGCTAATAATCCTTTTTCCTCATTTTCCTTTCTCTTCACCTCAAGATATTTATCTGCTTGAGCTTTGGATTGTGTTTCTATGTTATCTATTTTATTTCCATTGTTTTTTATGAAACTTGGCTTTTCTGTTTGCTTTTTCTCAGTTCAGCCTATTTCTTTTCGACTTCTTTTTTTTCCTGTTCTAGTACCTTTATTCATATTCCTCAACCTCATTTGTTATTTCCTCAACTTTCTTCCTCCATTCCCTCTCTTTGGCTTCTTGTTTATCCTTATCTTGTTGGAGTAGTGTTTTAAATTGTTCCTTTAATGTAACCCTTTATTCATCTTCTTCTTTATGGAGTTGTTCTTTGGATTGTTCACTAGGTAGCATGTCCAAAAATTCTTCAAAATATAAATCTCCGATGAAGAGGTCATCAAAAAAATCAGGTAGATGAACAATTTGTTGGGAAAAATTGACTTCTTTTATATGTTTATTAACTATATTTTGGGGATCATGCCCTTTCTTACTTCTAGTACATAGACATATCTCCCTCAGAATTTCAACTTCTTTCTCAACATGTGGTTTAATAAAAATACAATACTTGCCTAGGTGGAGTGGGAATATTGGCCAATATTTTTTGTTCTTCTCTGAAAAGTGTGCAGTGACCCCTTTTCCAACCATTTGATAATCTATTTCTCTGGCTAATAGTTTATCGAGAACATATTTGGGTAGTAGATGTGGTGGACCAATGGTTCAATATATCTTGACGTAGGTATAATATTTCCTCATATACCAATATCCTATTTCTTTTAGGGCTTTGATAGCTCATGGGAATATTCTATGCAGGTAAAACCAAAAAATACCTTTGTATAGGGGTGAGGGGAAGTAATCATAGATCTCATACAAGTATTCTTTATAGTTTACCTCCCACAACTATGAACGATATACATGGATGGGGGGATGGCTTTGATTCCAAGCCCAATCAAAAGCAGGAAATTTACGTGCAACACAAATTGCATCAATAAGGTATGTTGACATGTAAAAGCCAAGGTTATTCATACCTTGGTCTTCCTCAACTAGACTTATGATGGTTAAGGATAAAACTTTGGATGAGTTAAAAACTCATCCATTCTTGGCCACTGTTTAGGCCATATGAAACCACTTAGTCTTGAAATGAGTGTTGGTTTCTTGGCCATAGAGTCTGCAGATCATCGTATTCAAGATTTTGTAGGGGCCCTTAAAGTTTTTTGCAGGAATATATCTTTACCCTTCTTTTACTGGCCATTCCTCATCTACTAACCAATCCTCCCTTAAGGTTTTGATGTCCTTTTGCTTGACTTCGAATTTATCTAGAAATGATTCATTTAGTGATGCAATGGACTTTGAGGTTTTGTATTCAACTCTAATGTCTTTGGCTTTGAGAGATATTATTGGAACCATGGACGCATTGACTACCATGTTGGATTAATGAGAGGGTGGTTGAATCAATAATAGAGAAATCTTCCTATTATTTTAACCACAATATGTAAGTCTTATTTATATTTATGATCAATGTAACATTATCATCCAATAAGCGCAGAGTAAATAAGCCATAAACAATGAACAATCACAAACATGCAGAGTACACCAGTATTTTTACGTGGAAACCCAATGCGGGAGAAAACAACAGAATTATTTTTCTTATATGTATTTAACAATTACATTCATTGGAAGCACCAACTTCCTTTGTTCTCTAGATGTAACTGGAAGGAGGCCCTGACACCCTATATTTTCAGGCTACAACTTGAGGGAAGCTCCAACTCCCCAATTCTCTATCTACAACTAGAAGGAGGATACAACCCCCTATGTTCTTTGGCTACAACCAGAAGGTGGCTACAACCACCTATCCTTTCCCCATCCTACCGCCCTGAAATATAAATGAAATGATGAAACCACTGCCACACTGTCACTATGAGATATACCACAGTAAACTTGTACCAACCTGTGCCAACAACCTGTAACCAACCTGTGCCACTAACCTGTAATCAACCTGTACCTGTACTATGCACATACCAATAAAACCCAATAGGTACGTGACCTTTTTGTGTTGGAGCATGCGTATGTACGTACCCTTTCTCTACTGTAGCCCATGTATGTACGTGACCTTTCTATATTGTATCTTGCATATGACTTCTGAAAACTAGGGTTTTCTCTTTCCTGAAAAGATTTGGCCCCTTACTGAATCTGTCACATAAACCTACAACCTGTCATTATGTCCAGACTATATTTTTCCCCATGCATACATCCTCATACAAATCCCTTAACCAAGTGCATCTATATCTATCTAGTCACGTACCATCCAAGTGTGTATAATCATGAACAAGTATAATAACCCTCACGTTGACTGGACATCAAACCTCAAATGATATACATCCTCTCAATACATCATGCACTTCACAAATACAAGATCTCAACCATGTACCACAAAAAACCCTTATCCATATGCCAAGAAATACAAGATATTCCTCAACACTAACAAGATGTACCAATGATAAATTATACCAGCACTCTATTTCTGTAAATCTAACTTATACAGCATGTCCCATGTAGCCAATATCCTCTCTAGGTAAAATCCTCAAACCCCCATAACCATTTCTCATGTAGACAACAAAATCCAACAAGTTATAGAAATAAGACATACCTTTTGAACCTGTAGACAGATATGTTGTACCTGATCACTGTAGACCTTCCTGGGAGCTTGCTTTTAGACTCTAGAGACATGGAATTGTCATCTTCTCAAGTGTTTTTGGATTTTCTCACATGTACATGCCATTTTATAATGAAATCCCGTGTATGTACATTCCCTTCTCCACTAAATCCCGCGTACACCTCAAGATCTACGGTTTTTTTTAGTATTTTCTGTAATTCTGAAACTTTCACCATCAACCCTCTATGCTACCTCAGAATTGCACAACTTCAGATGTATCAATGAGTACCTACAATAAACCTTACACAATAATAGATATTCAATGTGCTCAATAGGTACTAATAGGAGATCCTTGCTCTCTTATTTATACTTCCATGTAGCTTCCTCAAGTAGTTACCTTCTAACAAACTTAACCCAATTTTCTTCTTTTAGGGCTAACCCACTTCTAACCCACTTTGCTACAAATAGTAAATTCTCCACTTATAGTTGCAACTAAATTATTTTTAATTATTTTCTTATTGCAAAAACTTAACCCATGATTAACTCCTAGTTTCACCCACTTGACTAGTCAACTTCTTCTAGGAGCTTCTAGAATAGTTTGACTTCTTTGACCTTCTAGATAACTCATGAGGTTTCTCCAACTTAAAAAGGCCATAACACTCTAATCGTGAGGAATTATGTGACGTTCTACATATCACCTAAAATGGAATAACATGTACTATCCATCTAGAGTAGTCTTACCTACAAATATATTAATCTTCATACCATTATACATCAATCAAACTGAAGTCCCTTAACCATATTGTTGGGGATACTGGACTTGCTTCAAGGGTTGACATCAATGAAAACCAACCCAATTAATCAACAATCTCCCCCTTTGGCATTGATGGAGACACTCTGATGCAAAACTAAATTCATATCGGTCATGCTCCCTCTATGGTTGTCGCTCCCCTTGGAAACATGCCTATATGCTCTCTCTCCAAGCATATAACTCTCTATCTTGCATCATATGAATCTCTCTCCCTTTGACATCAATGTCAAGGGTAACTTCCCATTCGAGGTTGCTCCCCCTAATTGAACTTTCCTTGGGGATGCTTCCCCTTAATGAACTCTTCCTAAAACTACTCCCCCAACCTGAATTGTCCTCTTTATGGTGCGTCCTCATGTAAATATAAAACATATAAGATAAGCATTCAAAAGAATTAATTTTGGAGTAGAAATTACTTTGAGTCTCTGGCGAAGATACTCAAAATATTCCCTTGGAAGTGGTTTTATAAAGATATTTGCAACATGTTCTCTTGTTCCCACATATTCAACTCTGATGTTCTTCTCTGCAACCTGTTCCCATAGAAAGTGATACTTGATTGGAATGTTCTTTCTATTGGAGTTCATCATGTTCGACAACACAGGTATTCCAATAGAGGATGAACACCTTCAACAACTACTCACACAACCATATCAAAGACCAACTCACCAATGTTTGGACATGGTAAAACCCCTACAGGGAAACATCCATGACCCTAACCAACGTGACCACTTGGAGTATTTTATTAATGAAAAAGAAAAAATATTACAGAGAGATTTTAAAAGAGATTTTCTCACAATCGATCATTGAAAAATGACCCTCCATGCTATTTAAATAGAGATCATGGACCAATTGGGTGTTAAGCCATGAAACAATGGCCATTCATATTGAGGATAATATGAACCATCCGATCACTCTATGTTGGGAACATATCGTGGCCATTAGATTTCCTAACTACTAATGCATACTAAATAAACACACTAAGAAACACACTTTTACCTAACAATACATTAGACCAAGTAGATCTTAACTAACTCTTAAGTGTCTAAATATCCTAACATTCCCCCTCAAGAACAACTTGGGATAGGATAGAAGGATTTACAATAGTGACATAATAGGAAAAGGAAGGAGGAAATAGAGCCTATCCCCCCTTGATGACAACTTCTTGAACTCCTAATATAGATCAAATTTTGGAAACCTTCACTTATGTAAGAGACTTTGTGAAAATGTCTGCAACTTGATCTTCTGTAGGGAAAAAAATCACTTCAATAACTTGATCATGAATGATATTTATGATGAAGTGCATGTGTATCTCAATGTGTTTGTTTCTCTGATGTTGAAATGGGTCTTTGGCGAGCTTGATGGCACTCTGATTGTCACACCAAAGGTTGGTCGGATGCTGCTACTGGAAGCCAAACTATGAAAGGATATGTCGAAGACACAAGGCTTCTTGACTTGCATTTATCTCTGCTCGGTACTCTGCTTCTTTTGAAGAAAGTACAATTGCTTGTTGTTTCTTACATGCCCAAGTGAAGAAAGTACTCTGCTTCTTTTTCATTTATCTCTGCTCGGTACTCTGCTTCTTTTGAAGAAAGTACAATAGCTTGTTGTTTCTTACAGGTCCTAAACCAAGGAAAAAAAGATAACCTACAGTAGACTTATAATCATTAGCGTCATCGGCCCAATTCAAATCAGTGAAACCAACCAATAAAGGAGTCCCCTCTGAACTCTAATGTATATCGAACTGAACTATACCACAGAAATAGCAAAGTATGCTTTTAGCTTCTTTCCAATGGCTTTCATGGGGTGTTTTCATATACCAGGCAACAAGACCAACAACAAAGGAAATATCAGGATGGGTATGAGTCAATTATAAGAGGTTACCAACTAACTGATGGTACAAGGTGGCATCAACTTCGGGAGAAGGATAGGTGGCATAAAGCTTGACACCAGACTGGAAGGGATAAGGGACCGGTTTACAATCATCCACATGAAAGCAACGAAGAAGGTCACAATCATACTTAGACTGGGAAAGAAAAATTCTTTCATTGGTTTGCAAAACTTGGAGGCCAAGGAAATAGTGCAAAAAGCCTAAGTCTGTCATTTCAAATTTCTTCTTAAGGATGGTTTTCACATGGTTTAAAAATTTTGAGTCATTACCGGTAAGGATAAGGTCATCAATATAAAGGACAAGGATTATGATATGGATTCCTACTTTCTTCGTATAGACATTAGGATCAGAATGGCATCTAGAGAATCCATTGTCAATAAGAAAGTTGTCCATTTTGGCATACCAAGCTCAGGGAGCTTGCTTAAGACCATAAATAGATTTCTTAAGGCGACAAACAAGGCTAGAGTCATTCTGGACATATCTAGGAGGTTGTTCGATGTAGATTTGTTCTTTCAAATATCCATGAAAGAAGGCAGATTTAACATCCATCTGATGGACCTCCCATTTATGTGAGGAAGCAAGGGAAAGAACAAAGTGGATGTAATTATTTTTTTTGACAGAGGAAAAGGTTTCATTATAGTCAATTCCTTCAACTTGGGATAATCCTTTGGCAACTAAATGAGCCTTGTGTCTTTCAACACGTCCATCTAATTCATACTTAGTTCTGTAGTACCATTTACATATGACAAGTTTTATTCCTTTTGGAAGAGGTACACGATCCCAAGTATCATTTTCCATTAAAGAACAACACTCTTCATTCATTGATGTATCTCAATCTAGATGACCTGAAGCTTCTGAAAATGTCTCTAGATCATGAGTCTCTGAAACTTGAGACAAAAGAGAAGAGGCTCGCTGGAACTGTGAACGTGTCCAATGTTGATCTAAAGGATCACCGACAAGATCACCAGCTCCTTCGCGTGTTTAACAAACCCATATAGGAAGTGGTGGAGTTGGTACTGGTTCAAGTTCAAAGGACTTATCTAGATGAAGGTGAGTAGTAGGAGGTGTATTTTCATCCTCACTGTCATCATCTGAAGAAGAAACAAGAATAGGAACAAAAGAAGACACAAACATCGAAGATGGATCGTAGGACTATTGGCACTGGGGCATACCTAGGGTTCACTCCAAGAGCGCACCAACAAAGCCATAGCTACTGACCCTTTCGATAGCACTTGCGAAGCAGATGCAGTCTCACCCGAGGTATCTATGAGGGGGTTGCAGGACAGAGAAGTATACAACCAGGGGAATATCAAGTGGATCTTGTATAACAACAATCACAACATTCATATATTTCTTATCAGCTAGATCTACTCTGCGCAGCTATAAACCAAATCTAACATAACAATGGAAATAACAACATAACAATGGCATAGATCCAGGTATCAATCACACACACAACACAAAATATACATGGTTCACCCTCTCTCTAGGGATACGTTCACAGAACTGTGCTTAAGATTTATTAAGGTAAAGCATACAGTTTTTGTATGCACTCTTAACTAGCAGATCTTCTTTCTTCTCTCTCTTTCTCTCCCCTTTCCTATGCACCCAGCTCGAGGACTCGATCTTCGTACACAGCTGAATATCTTACAATACCAGAAGGCTCTCTCTCTCAGCACTTCTCTCTCTCAACACTAGAACTAGATCAACACAATATCACACCAATACTCAATGACCAACCTAACCCAGGTCCTCTTGACCTTTATTTATAAATGAAAATACTTCACCGACAACCTTAGGCTAAAACCTAGGTGCCAAAACCCCAAATAACAAAACCCTAGGTGTCTATAACCCTAGGTCAACTTGACCCTCTTTTTCTGGGCTTCGCCATCCTATCTTTCCTTCTTCATCGTGCGGTGCTCCAAAGCATCCAATGATGGATTTCTCTACTTAATGAGTTGTCCATTGTCCTTATTCCTTGCTGATATGTCATCCCTAATCTCCTTGTCCAACGACTTTCTTTTCCGCGCTTCGCTCTGTCTTTTCTGCTCTTTTTCTTACTTCTACCCAGTGACAGTCACTATGTCTCCTACGAAGCTCGCTTTTTACCTTTCCTTCCTTTTTCTTTGCTTCCTTCCATAACCAAGGGCCAACAAGCCCCCAACACTCACCTGTCACTCATCCCGAGGCACTTCAGATTTGATCCTTTTGTTTCACTTCAGCTTTGGTCTGCGCAGTGCAGCCTTTGCTTTCTGTTTTATGCCTCCTTCCCATCCTTGTGAAAACTATATTTTCTGTGTCTGGTATCCAGTTTCAACTGCACTTGGTACCTAGACCCTTTTCCCTTTGCTTTTATTGAGAGCTGTGATGCAGCTGGTTGTCATAATACAACTTCAGCCGACTCCCATCCACCAAGCCTTCCTTCCAGTCTCCCTTCAATGTCTTCAACTATGCAGCTCCTCCTTCTATGACATAGGCAATCTCATATGGTCTGAGCCAATGTGTTCTGAACTTCCTAGGGTGTTTGGTAAAATTCCTTTCATACACTAGTACTAAATCACCTTGCTTGAATATCTTCTTCTTAATGTGCCTGTCAGGGTAGGTCTTTTCGCATTCCTTCTAAACTTGCTGATGGAATTCTGCAATGAATCTGTCTTCTTCTAGTTCAACCAACTGTGCCAGCCTTTCATGAATAGTGCCAGCGTCATCCATGTCTGTAAATGCAACAATTCTTAAGCTTGGTACCAAGTACTCCATCGGGACAACGACTTCTAGACCATAAACCAGCTTGAAGGGGGTTTGCATTTTTAGTTTCTTGCAAGTGGTTCTATAAGCCCAGAGTATTGCTGGTACTCTTAAATCCCAATCATCCCTGTTCACGGTGCAAATATTTGTTAATGCTATCTCCAAGATCTTGTTGAATGATTCAACCGTTCTATTTTCTTTTGGATGGTAAGGTGTACTCTTCTGATGGTGGACTGCAAATTCTTCAGTCAGGGCTTCAACTGTCTTATTGATGAAGTGTGTGCCTTGATCACTCATAAGGATCTTGGGGCATCCAAACCTAGTTATTATGTCATTGAATATAAAATGTGCAGTTGTAGTTGCACTATAGTCCTTGATTGCTCTGGCTTCGGCCCATCTGGTTAAGTATTCTGTGGCAGTAATAATGTACCTTGCTCCTGTGCATTTTCCAGGTGGGTTTATAGGCCCCATGAAGTCGATGGCCCACTTTTCAAATTCTTGCAGGGTCAATTGTGGTGCTAATGGAATTTCATCTCTTCTGGATGGTTTTCCAACTCGCTGGCATACATCACATGCTCTGGCATACTCTTTATCATCTTTGTGTAATGTAGGCCACTAAAGGCCATCTCGCAGAACCTTCTGCGTAGTTGTTTTCCCTGCGTAATGTTCTCCTATGATGCCTTCATGAGCTTCTACGAGGATTTGCGAGCGCTCTGCCTCCATCACACATCTTCTTAGTATCTCATCAAGTCCCATTTTGCACAGTTGTCCAGCTATAAGTGAAAAGTCTATAGCTCGCACCACTAGCTGTTTCTTCTGAAGAATTATGTACTCTCTTGGGGCCATTCCTGTTGATAGGAACTAGACTATGTCTATGAAGTAGTCATCAATATTTCTAATGGTGAGCAGTTGTGCATCCGGTAATGTATCCTCTAAGTTGATGGGTTCTTCACCATGTTCCAACCTTGACAAGTGGTCAGGGCCCTTGTTCATTCTTCCTGGTTTAAGTATGATTTCAAAGTCATATTCTTGAAACATCAAAAGCCATTTATATATTCCCCCCACCAACACTGGCTTGTTGACTAGTTACTTCAGTGCAGAGTGATCTGTGAACATTTTAAAGTGTCCTCCCAACAAGTAGTGGCAGAATTTTTCCAGTGCATACACCATGGCTAACCCTTCTCTCTCTGTAGTGGTGTAGTTAATCTCAGCTGTAGATAGCTTCCTGCTAGCGAAAGCTAACAGGTGGTCTATTTCCCCTTCTCTCGGTTGTGCCAGTACTGCTCTCAAGGAAATAGAAGATGCATTGACATGCACATGAAACTCCTTGTTCCAATATGGGAAAACCAGAATGGGTGCAGTGACCATCTTCTATTTCAATGTGTCAAAGCTCTATTGGCATTCATTTGTCCAACCAACCTGACAATCCTTCTTCAAAAAATTCTCCATTAGTTCTATGATTTGGGCATAGCCTTTAATAAATTTCCTGTAATAGCTAGTATGTCCTAGCGCAGTTCGCAATTGTTTAACTGAAGTGGGTGGTGGCAAATCAACTATAATTGCAATCTTTGATGGATCAACCAACAATCCTTGCTTGCATACAATATGGCCTAATAGTACTCCAAATGGTGAGAAGAAGATGCATTTCTTCAAATTTAAAGCAATTTGACACTGCCTACATTTATCCAACATTAGATTTAGACATTCAATATGGTTTTTCAACAAACTAAACACAGTCCAGTCATCAAAATATGCTTCTAAAAATTTATGCAGAAATTCTTTGAATGCTTTGACCACCACCCTAGAAAATATGGTTGGGGCATTCTTTAGTCCAAATGGAATTACTGTATATTGGTAGGATCCCCATTCAATGGAAAACATGGTCTTGTGATGATCCTCCTTGGCAATGCGGATCTGATGGTATCCTGAAAACCCATCTGTAAAAGAATATACTTCTTGGCCTCCCACATTATCCAACACTTCATCTATGAATGGTGTAGGGAAAGGATCATGCAAACAAGCATCATTCAGCTTCCTGAGATCTAGGCATATCTTGATCTCACCTGTCTTCTTGTCTTGCACCACCATGGGGCTAATCCACTTCGACTCTTCGACAGGTTCAATAATCCCTGCTTCTAACATTCTGTCAAGCTCAATCTTCACTTTTTCCTTATATTTCGAGATCAATCTGTAGGGTCTTTGTTTGACTGGCTTCGCATTTGGTTTCAAAGGTATTCTCATCTCTCCCATGGGTCCTTTGATTCCCTTCATATCAGTGAACTTGGTCAAGAACAATTCTTGATATTCGTGCAATAACTCTGTAATCTTGTCAATGGTAGCAACGTCCCAATAATCTTCGACATTAGCAAGCTTCAGTGTCTCCTTTGTCCCAATATTGATTTTATTTATTTTGATTGACTGTCCTATAAATGGAATCNATCTCAACCTCTGGTCCTTTCACATTTATGTGGCCTTCTGTCTCAGTGATTTTTACCTTCCTCGGATCATCGTCTTCGTCGTCATTAATGTTGTAACATCCTTGTAATTTCTGGAATGGTGCGGTCCATTCATCCTCTTCTTTCTCCAAAGGGAGGCTAAATGCCTCCTTAAATAATTTATGCCTCACAATCTGTAGTGCCTGATCTATTGAAGGAGATTCACTTTCAAACAAAAAGGTGGTTACAAAATTTTGGATCATACCTTCCCAATCTGAAGTGGTGAGGTGCAGCTTTGCTTGAAGGTACCAGTTGATAGGGATAATGTCTAGCGTGTTAATGAATTTGTGCACCCATTGTTCTCAAGGAATGTCACTCCAGGCCTCTTTGCAGCTTCGTACATGGTCCTTTGGGAAACTATGACCTGTGTACCTCACTTTGCAGTTTCCTACTTGTGCTGAGAACCGTGCTATCATCAAAGTTTGACATTGTGTCCAGTGTGTGATGTTCCCTTTGTGCGTTCCCCACCATCTTGCCGGTGTGGCTTTCATGGCCTCATCCATTGCCAACAACCTCTGTTGAGTTGGTACACTTGTCTCAAACTCTGATAAGAATTTTTCTAAAGGGTTCAACCCATCAAATGTGGGTAAGTTTCTCACTGTTGTGTTGATCCAGTGAACTTCTCTGGTTAGTCTAGCACATCTTCTTGTAGATACTTCGTACATCTGGTTCTGCCAGTTCTCCAGTGCTTCTTCTGAGTCTGATGAATAGGTGTTTTCACTTCACCAACTTAGATTTCCATCAGCAGTAGGGTTGATATAATCCTGTTGTCTGGATGTTAATTTGTAGATATTTTCCAGTTCATATGCATGGTCTTCTTCTCTGATAGGTTCTGTATATTGCGGACCCTCATCTAGATCTAAGGGTGAAATTACCCTAAGGCCAGATCTCTCAAATGTCATGCATCTTTTCTTTAGATCAACAACAGTAGAATTGTTGAAGGCCCAATCAATTCCTATTAATGCAAGGTACAGGTAACTATCATCAACAATTTCAATTACCTCAAAATCTACAAAGGTTCTTACTCCGTCGATGTCCACTGGGACATTCTCTAATAGCCAAATGGGCTGATAGCTTGTTGATTGGCCATGCAAAGCTTGATAGGGGAATATATCAACTTTAGTTTTCCCATTAGTGCCCACGTTTGCTTCATCATGACCTTGACCTCTGACCCTAAGTCGAGGACCACATAGTCTATCTCATACTCTCCTATCTGAGCATTCAAGTGTAATTCTTTGTTTGTCCTTCTCTTCTTACCAATTTGGTGTACTTCCCTATTCAGTAAGGGGTATATCCTTCCTAGATCATACTGTTTAACTAGATTCTGCAGTTCTTGTATGGCTTTCCCATATTTAAGCAGTTCTATAAACATATATAAGAAACTGACAAGTTTACTTACCTCTTTTTCCCCTCTAGGCGAAGCAGACTGATCAAATGCATGAGGCATTCCATATTCTCTCATTTCTATTTGTGTTTTTGAAGAAGACCCTTGATCTTCTTTGAATTCTTGCCTCACCTCTTCAAAGATTTGCCTTTATTTCTTTGCATAAAAAATCTGGGTCTTTTCTACAACGTTTCTGACTCCCGAGTCTTCTGCAATCTTCTCTTTAGTCTCTCTGTATTGTCCCATAGTAGCACCTCCTCTTGTAATAACAACGAATCTAGGATAATCTTCGCGATGTTCTTCTTTGATTAATTGTATTTGTGGGTTCTGCTGAGGTCCTCGTCTTTCTTGAAGCTTAGCCAACAACATAGGACAGTCCTCGATGATATGTTCGAAGGAATTGCAATAACAGTAGGTTGTGCAAGGGTTTTGGCAGTCCCTCACTAAATGTCCTATCTGTGTGTAGTTGTAACAGATTATTTTCCCTTGGCCTCGACCCATACCTCCTCCTCATCCTCGTCCTCTATATCCACTGTGAGGATTGAAGTTTCCTCTCCCTGGAGAGTTGTACTGTAGGGTGTTTCCTTCTTGCTGTACTTCTCCTTGAATCTTGTATATGTCCCTCGACCTTTCATGCATGAGATCATAAGCTCTACAATCTCGATCATCATGCCCCACTGATTTACAGAATGTGCAATACAGGTTTGTGGGTGTCTGAACATACTTCTACATGTAATAGCACTCACCTGGGCGATGCCTGATTTTTCATACATCGCACCATGGTAGGTTAACTTGCTTCAAGGGACTCGACGCTCCACTCATGAAATAAAGGACAATGTTCCTTATAATGAACTTCAGATCTACATCTTACTCACCACATATCCTCTATTTTATCCTTCCCCTTGTCCTTCTTCATATCCTGGACTTGTAGAGACAAACTAGTCAGCTGGCTCAAGATCTGGCTCATGCCTGAGCTAGATTCTCCCACAGGTGTTGATTCAAGCTTCATAGCGATCTCCAAAGCTTCTACCTGTGATGCAATTTTCTACTACACCAGAGGGACTCTGATGTGTGGTAACAGTGCCATGATGAACCATTCTTTTTTCTGTTCATCAGGGATCTGAAAAGTTAATCGACCTGTTAGGGTCTTGAATCTTTGATCGAACTCCAAAACAGGTTATGCTACCTTTTGTTTGATCTCTTTTAGCTCTGTAATACATTGTGACTCCGACTTAGGTTTTTTAAACTCTTCAATCAATGCATTCTTGATCTCATTCATGGGCATAGACTGCACCAATCCTTGGACGAGTTTCATGTACCAGCTCAATGCGCGGTTCCTTAGCATAGTGATGAACTGGGTTCTCTTGATGGCTTTGTCGGTGATACTATTAATATTCCACACGGCCTCACACAAAAACCAATGTTGATCAGGATCCTCATATCCATATCCCCTTAAGATAGGGAGCCTCATCTCATCTTCCATAGAGTTCCCTAGGCTTCCTGTCTGAGTATAGGTTGAATTGCTAGTAACAGTATTCTGGTGGTTCTGGAGATTCTGGTTGCTTGGTACTATTGAAACAATAGGAGGTTTAGTGTTACTTACTTCAGTAATCTACGCAGTTCCTGATGTTTCTGGCTCACTTTGGTGAATTTCTTCAACTTTCTCTTCCTCTTCCTCTGCTCTGAAGGGTTCTGAATGTTCGTCGTCTGTCAGATCTGCCTCTTCTCCACTGTAGAACCCCTCATCTCCGTAGTTTTGCTTGAAAAGGTTCTCAAGATGAATCCCTCGAAATACTTTCCCACTGTGTGTATGTCTAGCTTTTGTGTCACTATCACTATTTCAATTCTTGAACATTAGCCTTTTGGGATCCACCCAATCTACTATATTTTCAAGATGTTCTTTTCATGCAATAGCATCTTGATTCTTAGCTTTAGAAAGTGTAAAAATTTTCCTTTGGGTCCTTTGAAGAAGTATCTCTCGGCCTGGCTATATGATTCTCTTCTGTCAATAGCAAATTCGGTGATATACCCTTCGATGGTACTATCAAACCAGTGATGTATAGCTCTGGATACAGCGTTATCAACTCTCTTGACCTTCTGGATCAGTGTTGGTGTCCAAACCACAGGAGGTTTAGATCTGATCTCAATCTGGGTATCGACTAACCTAGCCAACCATTCATATAACTCTTGATGGATTCCTCCAAATAAGATCTCGTGAATACTAGTGAAGATGTGTTTCTGCAGCCAATCTTTAGTACTCAGTTTAGGGTTCTTGTTCTAGGCTTCAACAAAGTCCCTCTCTTGATCCTCTATCCACTTTTGAATCTTTGTCTTCGATGGGAACCACCTTGACATTCCATTACATAGATTCCTATCTCGACAATGGAACCATTTGTTGGCATAGGGGCACACCCATGGTTCACTCCAAGAGCGCACCAACAAATCCCTAGCTACTGGCCCTTTTGGCAGCACCTACGAAGAAAATGCAGTTTCACTCGAAGCAACTATGAGGGGGTTACAGGACAGAGATGTCTACAACTAGGGGAATATCAAGTGGATCTTGTATAACAACAATCAAAACATTCATATATTTCTTATCAGCTATATCTACTCTGCACAGTTATAAACCAGATCTAACATAACAATGCAAATAACAACATAATAATGACATAGATCCAGGTATCAATCACACACACAACACAAAATATATGTGGTTCACCCTCTCTCTAGGGATACATCCACATAAATGTGCTTAATATTTATTAAGGTAAAGCATATAGTTCTTGTCTACGCTCTTAGCTAGTAGATCTTCTTTTATCTCTCTCTTTCTCTCCCCTTTCCTGCGCATCCAGCTGCAAGGCTCGATCTTCGCACACAGCTGAAGATCTTACAATACCAGAAGGCTCTCTCTCTCAACACTTCTTTCTCTCAACATCAGAACTAGATCAACACAATATCACACTAATACTCAATGACCAACCCGACCTAGGTCCTCTTAACCTTTATTTATACATGACAATACCTCATCAACAGCCTTAGGCTGAAACCTAGGTGCCAAAACCTTAAATACCAAAACCCTAGGTGTCTAAAACCCTAGGTCAACTTGACCCGCATTTTCCAGGCTTTACCAACCTGTCTTTCCTTCTTCATCATGAGGTGCTCCAAAGCATCCAATGATGGCTTTCTCTGCTTGTTGAGTTGTCCATGGTCCTTCTTCCTTGATAATATGTCATCCCTGATCTCCTCATCCAATGGTTTTCTTTTCCATGCTTCACTCCGGCTTTTCTGCTCTTTTGCTTACTTCGACCCAATGACAATCACTGTGTCTCCCACAAAGCTTGATTTTTACCTTTCCTTCCTTGTTCTTCGCTTCCTTCCATAACCAAGGGCCAACAAGGACGAAGAAGGCACAATCACCGAATTAGTCTCATAGGCCAAGATATTTTCATCAAATTTAACATCTCTTATAATAATACTTTCATTACAATGTGGTTGAAGAATTCTATAACCTTTGACATCTTCAGAATAACCAACAAATATACACTTCTCACTTTTAGGATGCAATTCTTTCCTTTTCTCATCAAGAATGTGAGCCCATGTTATATTGCCAAAGACACGAAAGTGACTTACATCTAGTTTAATTTTATTCCAAGCTTCTTCTAGTCTTATATTTTTAAGATCCTTTTTGTGAGTGCGATTTACTATGTAGTTTGCACATTTGATGGCTTCCACCCAATACTTTAGACTTAATCCCTTAGATTGGATCATACAATTAGCCATTTTTTTTAATGTGTGGTTCTTTCTCTCAGCAACACCATTTTTTTGTGGTATATATGGAATAGTGTGTTGCATTTGGATGCTATGTGAGTGCAATAACTTGTAAAATTATTGTTCACATATTCGCCTCCATTATTTGTTCTTAACCTTTGAATTTGATGTCTAGATTCCTTTTCTACAAGGGCCTTGTAGTCCAAAAACTTGTCAAAACTTCACTCTTAAGTTTTAAGAATTAAACCCAAGTACATCTGGAAAAATCATCAATGAAAGTTAAGAAATACTTGCACCCATAAAAAGAAGGAGAGGAAAGTGAACCACACAAATCACTATGAACAAGTTGCAAAGGGCCTGAGGCATTCCAAGCGGCACATTTGTCAAAACTGTCCCGATGATGTTTGTCAAGAACACAACCGACACAAACATCATCTCTGCATGAAACAGGAGGAAGACTAGTCACCATATTTTGATTACATAGTTGCTGCAATGAGCGATAGTTTAGATGACCAAACCACTCATGTCAAATTTTGCTCAAGTCATCACTATGAGCAAAAAAAACCGATGAAAAATATGATGACCCAAAGTTGTAAAACTTGTACAACCTGGTAATATTATCACCAATTCCAGTTGCAAGAACATGCTTAGGATCTTTTAGATCCTTGATTACAACTTGGTGAGGTGAAAACTCTACGATTTTACCTTCACCTGAGTGAGTGATTTGATATACTAATAGAAGGTTACAAGAAAGATTTGGAACACATAATACATCATTGAAATGACCATTATCTACTTGAATTGTTCCAGATCCTACAACACTAAGAGATCTATCATCACCAACAAATATTTTCTTGGTGTTACATTCATTGAGAGAAGAAAATATGTCTTTATCCTTAGCCATCTGATAAGACTCTCCAGAATCAATAATCCACTCATCAGAAGAAGAAGTAGAAGTTGTATTGAAGGAGAAACCAGAAGTAGAAAGTGCATGTCCATGAGAAGAAGAATAATAAGTAGAATCAATATTGATGTTATTCTTCTTCATCGCTTCTTCTAAAGCTCCCATCTTCTTGAAACATTTGGACTCATCATGACCGTCTTTATCATAAAAGTTGCAATGTATGTCAGTCTTCTTATTTTTATATTGTGCTCCTTTGTCACGATTAGGAGCTGAAGTTGTCTAAGTGGGTTTGGGACCCTTATGTTGCTTGTTGTTGTGGCGAGGATGTTTCTTCTTGAGATTCTTGGGTTTATCTTTCTATTGGGAAACTAAGGCTTTGTTGGAGATACCTGCAGTGCTAATCACTCCAAGTTGTACAAGTTTATATTGTTCTCTAATCAAAGCATCACAAAAGGAATCAAGAGTGGGTTTTTCATAAGCTTTCCCTAGAGCCTCTCTAATGGAATAAAAATTATATACAAACAAAGAATATGCACTACCTAGCTTAGAAAGAATAATATAGATGTAACGCTCTTCCTCCATCTTTATCTCACATTCTTCACATAAAATTATGAGTGTTTTAAAATTAGATAGATAGTCTTCAATGAAAGAAAAATCACTTGGACTTAAAGTCATTACTTTATTTTCTAACTGTTGTGCTCGAATAATATTGTGTTTACCAAAATCATATTCAATCTTTTCCCAAACTTCATCGGGGTCATCAATTTATTTAAGGTGGAACCTTAAATTAAGAGAGATGGACATTCCAATTATTCCATGTTCTCTATCACTCCTATTATCCCATTTGACTTTCTTATCAGCATCAATAGGTTCTTTTTCATTTTCCAAGGTAATCCAGTACAATCCTTTACTTCTTAATAAATCCTTCATATGAGATTTCCATTAGAAGTAGTTGGTGCTAGTAAGAAAAATATTATTGGAAGAATCCATATTAAATATGTAGATAATATGGATTTAAAAACTGAAATCGATGATCTGGATGGAAATATCTCGAAAAATTAGGCGGTTTAAAAACAAACGGAACTGAAAACGGACTTTGGATGTAAATGTTATGCCATTTAAAAAAAAAGACATAAACAGTAACCAAAGGACCACATGGTGGTGCAAGTTGCTTTATGAAGTGACCCACTTTTATAAAAAGAAGTGGGGATCAATTTTACAATGAAGTTACTTTATAAAAGAAAAGCTGCATGCAAAATAAATAACTCTAAAATAAAATATTAAAGCTACTTATAGTGATTCACTTTTATACTTGAAGTGAAATACACTTTACAATGGAGCATGAACATTTTCAAAAAAAGTAACAAAAATAGAGACTTGAACTCAAGACCTCTTACTTAATAAGGAAACTTTTAACCAAGTGGACTAGCAAAACATATTTTATTGTTTAGAAAGAGGATTGGGGGTGTTGTTTTTGTTGTTGTGGAAGACGACATTGGTGATCGTGCTCATAAAAAACTCTTTTCACAAAAGAAAAAAATTGTGTTTCTCGATGACAACAAGGGTTAGATCTCGGTTAGCTTACCTGGAAAATGCACATTTTCCTATTTATTTCTGATTTTCTGATATCGCATAGGGTGTGGGGAAAAACGAATACGTAGATCTAAAAGAGTAGCAACTTGGAAACAAACAATATAAAACTAAAATAATACTCTGCAAACATTTTAAAAGGGCATAATTTAGGCTTTATACCTCTGGATCTGGCTGAAATGGTCAAATCTTGGGAAAACTGAAACCTTTCTGAGTGAAACAAAAGGCGTTCTTAAATGAAGCGATCATTCCAGACACAATGGAGCAGTACTATCAGCCCATAATTGTACAAAAATGGAGGAAAATGGAGATGAGGTAACTCAGCTTCATGATCTCGATCCACAACAGGAGCGAGTCTTCAAATAGGCTTTGATATCATGTTCGACAACACATGTATTCCAACAAAGGATGAAAATGTTCAGTAACCACTCACACAACCAAATCAAATATCATCACATCGATGTTTTGACATGGTAAAACCCCTACGGGGAAACATCCACGGCCCCAGCCAACACGACCACTTGGAGCAGTTTATTAATGCAAAAGAAAAATCTTACAGAGATATTTTACAAGAGAGTTTCTCACAATCGATCATCGACAAATGACCCTCCATGCTCTTTAAGTAGATATCATGGACCAATCGGGTGTTAAGCCACAGATCGATGGCCATTAATATCGAGGAGAATATGAACCGTCTTATCACTCTATGTCGAGAACATATCGTGACCATCAGATTTCCTAACTACAAATGCATACTAATTCATACTAAAGAAACACACTAAGAAACACACTTTTACCTAATGATACATTATACCAATTAGATCTTAACTAACTCCTAAGTGTCTAAATAGACTAACACATCAGTGGATTATTTGAGATACTGATAGCACTTGTATTATTACAATATATTGCAATGGGATCATCATACTCAACCTGTATATCTATCGGAGTTTGTTTCATCCATAGAACCTATGTACAACATGCTACTACTACAATATACTCTGCTTCAGCTGTATACAATGATATTGATGACTATTTTTTGATTAGCCAAGATACCAAACACTCACCCAAGTAGAAAGTTGCTCCACTTGTGCTTCTTTGATCGTCAATGAGGCCTACCCAATCTGCATCTGTGTAATAAATAAGTGATAAATCCTTTCCTTTTGGATACCATAATCCAAACTCTTTTGTACCCTTGAGATATTTGAATATCCTCTTTACTGCTAGAAAATGTGATTCATTTGGTGTTGCTTGAAATCGTTCCACCTGTCCAACTTCCTACATTACATCTGGTGTGGATGTTGTCACATAATGTAAGCTACCAATCATTGACATGTATTTCCTCTGATCTGTAGACTTTGAATCATCATATTTACTCAACTTGCAACTGGTTTGCATAGGAGTATTAATTGGTTTTCAATCTTCCATTTCAAACCTCTTTAACATTTCTCTGATATACTTAGTTTGAAAATGCAAATGCCTCATTTGCTTTGACATATCTGAAGACCCAGAAAGAATGATAGTTCTCCAAGTAATGACATTTCAAATTAATTATGCATATTCTTTGAAAATTTCTGGCTTAACCTGTCATCATCACTTCCAAAAATAATATCATCAACATAAACCTAAATTAATAAAATACTATGTTGAGTTACCTTTATGTATAGGTTGTTGTCTGCATTTCCTTTTCTGAACCTTGCATGTTGTAGATATCTATATAGTTTAGAATACCATGCTCTGGGATCTTGTTTTATACCATACAAGGCCTTATTCAACCTGCACACATAATTTTCGTTCTTTGACAGTTGAAATCCTTCCAGTTACTCAATGTAGACTTCTTCTTCAAGTTCTCCATTCAGAAAGGCTAATTTCATGTCTATCTGATACACTTTAGTATTCTTGGAGCATGCATAAGCTAAAATAAATCTGATTACCTCCATTATGGAAACTGGGGAAAATGTCTCTTCAAATTCTATACCTTCAACCTGTGTGTATCCTTTACATACCCATCTAGCTTTGTTCCTCGTAACATGTCCATCTTCATTCAATTTATTTATGAAGATCCACTTTGTGATGATCACATTCTTGTACCTTGGTCTTGGAATCAATTCCCAAGTGTCCTTCTTCTCCATTTGATCCAACTCTTCATTCATGGCCTTTTTCTAGAATTCATCTTTATTGGATTCTTCAAAAATGTTTGGTTCAATCAAAGATAAGAGTGCTAGGTGCAATTGTTCTGGTGAATGAATTCTTCTTCTAGTCGCAATTACAACATCTTTGTTCTTGATAATCTGATTTGAAGGATGATTCTTCTGTATTCATTTTCTAGACCTCTTTGGATGTACTTGTTGTAATTTCTCTTCCACTTATATCTGATCTTCTTCTTATTCATCCTTTGCTTCTTCTTCATAAACCTGTTCCACTGATTCTTTTTCTTCTTCCTTTAATTTTCATCCACCTATTTCATCAACTGTTACATTGATGCTTTCCAAAAAGTTGTTTAGGCTTATATTGTAGCACTTGTATGATTTCCTTGTAATTGAGTAACCAAAAAGTATGCCTCTATCCACATGAGAATCAAACTTTCCCATTTTTCCATCTTCTCTTTTGATGTAGCATTTTCTTCTGAAAAATATGAAGTGCTTCACATTTGCTGGTCTTCCTTTCCATAGCTCGTAGGGAGTTTTGTCACTTTTTTTTCTATGCATTACTATGTTTTGAATGTGAACTATTGTATGCATTGCATGTGTCCAAAAAACATTTGTCAACTTAGAATCCATTAACATTGTTTGATAAATTTTGTGTACTGGCTGAGTCTTTCTTTCAACAAATCCATTATGTTGAGGTGTCATAGTGACAGATAATTGTTTTTTTATTCCATGATTGCTACAGAAATCCATAAATTCCTTTGAAGTAAACTCTCCTCTATTGTATGATCTCAAACATCTGATTTTTGAATCCATTTTATTGTCAACCATTTCCTTGTATACCTTGAAGTTTTCGAATGCTTCTGATTTCTTTCGGAGAAAACAAACTGCAGTCATTCTTGTATAATCATCAACCAATAACATAAAGTATTTCTCACATTTTAAACCCTTTGTTCTAGTTGGTCCAACTAGATCAGTATGCACAATTTCTAGTGGTCTTGTTGTGGAGTATTCATTTGATTTGAATCTGGTCTTTGTTCTCTTTCCTTGTTGACAATACCTGCATAATGTGTTGGTTGGCTTCGTGATCTAGGGAATTTCTTTGACTTCTTCCTTTTTGCCAACTTTGATGAGGTTATAAAAGTTTATGTGACCCATTATTTTGTGCCATATCTAAACTTCATCTTCCTTTCCAAGATAACACTTTTCATTTCCAATTTCACTTAATACATATATGTTGCTTGAATTTCTTACAGTTGTTGCAATCAATTTGTCCAATCCTTCTTTTCTTATCTCACACTTCTATGAATCGAATGTAAGTTTGTGACCCTGGTCACACATTTGACTTACACTTAGAAGATTATGTTTCATATCTTCCACTAGTAGAACATTTTCTTCCTTGGTATTCTTGTTTCCAATTCTAACTATGTCATTTCCAATGGTTCTAGCTGAGTCATCGTTTTCAAAGAAGACTGATCCATCTCTTTCCTTTCTCAATGTAAGAAATCTGTCTTCATCACCTTTCATGTGCTTTGATCAACCACTTTCAACATACCAACCATGTTTCTTGTGTTTAGCTTGTAGAGAGAGTGTGCATTCTTCATTGTTAAATTGATTTTTCTTTCTTATCTGTATTCTCTGTTGAGGTTCCTATCTATGACTGTTGTTATTCTATTGTGATTCCCTAGGAGGGAATGTCATTCTATAATATTTGGCCATGTGTCCAAATTTGTTTCACTTGTAGAATTCCAATTAAGTGCTAAATGATTCAAACCTGTTGTAGCTTCTTCTCTTTGTTTCACTAGGACTTCTTGGATAACCATTTTGTGCATGAATTTCAAAGTTGTTTTTATTCCTGCTATTATCTCTGCAATTTAGATGTTTATCTCCAAAATTATTACATGCATAAAATAAACCAAAAAGGACAGTTTGATACCTGGGAGTTGAGGATCTTCTGAAAGGAGTTACTCTTTTGAATCCTTCTTCTTCCTGAGCCCTACTTTTTTCTAAATGTCACTAATTATGAAATGAATCTTCTAGGTGGAGGCGTGCCCCTGTGATCTTCCCTGTAAAACTTCTTGTCTCCTCTAACTGTCTCTACATAACTTCTTGGTTGTGTTTCATGATTTGTAGTTTTACAGCTTGAGCCTCTTTCTATCTAATTGTATCCTAACCCAAAATTTTCATGATGTCACCTCTAACTGTTGATAATATTATCCAAAACCTTTGAGTTGTTCTTCATGTTTTTCTGTTGAATATCTTTTCTCAATGTAACAATCTTTGCTTCCAAATTTTCAATGATTCTGTCCTTTTCTTCCAACTGTTCTTTAAGTGCTTCTTTGATTCTTTTGTATTTTTCAACTTGAATTTTTATATTAGAGATCATCTGCTCCAATTCTTCAAAGTTGGAATTGTGTGTTTCCTCTTTTCTTTTTAGTTATGTGTGTAGTGATTTATTTTTCTTCTTTTCCCTTTTTATAACATCTACGACACTCAACAATTCTTCTCTGTAGTCAACTTCTTCCTCTTCATATTCTTTTTCTATGTATTCTTTATTAGATTTTTCTATTGCCATGAATAGAACTCTTTTTGTCTCACATTCACTGACTTCATCTTCATCTAATGAGGAGTCATCTTCTTTGGTGCATAAAATTTTCTTGAAGACTTTATTTTTTGTTCTTTTGCCTTTATATGTTTTTTTTGTATTTGAATCATCTTCTTCATTTCTTTTCTTTTTCTTGTGAGGACATTTTTTAGCAAAATGACCAATACCATCACAATTAAAACAAATCAATGGAATCTTACCTCTATATATGTCGTCGGTTCTTGTTTTCAGTCTTTTGACAAAGTTTGCTACTTCTTCATCCTCTTTTGATATGTCACTGTTGTTGCTATCTTCTTTTTCCTTTTTCTTTCCTTTTTTATTTGAATTCTTAGATTCTTTGAATGATGCTTCTTTTATACCTGGATTATCCTATTCAATTCTAATTTCATAGGTTGTGAAGATTCCATGTAGTTCATCCATGCTTATTGAGTCTAGATCTTCTCTTTCTTCTAGTCTTAATATCTTAGGATCAAATCTCATTGGAAGAGATCTTAATACCTTTTGAACAATTATAGATTCATCAACTTCTTCTCCCAATCCTATGATTGCATTCAGTGTTTCATAAAATCATAAGAATTAAGCTACAATATTCTCATCTTCCTTCATCTTTAGTTGTTCAAATTGACCTATGTAAGTTTGAAGCTTTTCTTCCTTGACTTTTTCATCTCCTTCATAAATATTTTGAAGTTTTTCCCAAATCTCTTTAGCGGATTTGCAATGCATAACTTTGACATATATCGAATCACAAAGACCATTTAGAAGTGAATTTGTGGATTTTGAATTATTTAGACTAAGTTTCCTTCCATTGGCATTTGTTGGCAGAATTGTTGGTTCTTTATATCCATCTACCATTGATTTCCAAACCTCAAATCCATTTTCATGTACATATGTTTTCATCCTTCTGCTCTAGAATGCATAGATTTGTCCATCAAATTGTGGTATTCCATTTTTATACATATCGTTGCTCGCCATGATCTACCTTTCAGTGGTTAAACTGATTTCTAAAGGAACCTTCTCCGATACCAATTGTTGGATTACTGAGAGGGGGGGTGAATCAGTAATATAGAAATATTCTTATTATTTTAACCACAATATGTAAGTGTTATTTATCTTTATGATCAATATAACATTATCATCCAATAAGTGTAGAGTAAATAATCCATAAAAAATGAAAAAACACACACATGCATAATACACCAATATTTTTTACGTGGAAACCCAATGCGGGAGAAAACCACAGAATGATTTTTCTTATATGTATTTAAGAATTACATTCATTGGAAGCACCAACTTCCTTTGTTCTCCAACTTCAACTGGAAGGAGGCTCCGACCCCCTATATTTTTAGGCTACAACCTGAGGGAAGCTCCA
The DNA here is from genome assembly GCA_010110895.2 of Picea sitchensis. Classification (NCBI taxonomy): domain Eukaryota; kingdom Viridiplantae; phylum Streptophyta; class Pinopsida; order Pinales; family Pinaceae; genus Picea; species Picea sitchensis. Next base: position 254,657 of record SNQJ01S0001226.1, read on the forward strand.
ACTCCCCAATTCTCTGGCTACAACCAGAAGGAGGATACAACCCCTATGTTCTCTAGCTACTATCGGAAGGTGGATACAACCACCTATCCTTTCGTCGTCTTGCCACCATGAAATACAAATTAAATGATGAAACCACTTCCACACTGTCACTATGATATATACCACTGTAAACCTATACCAATATGTGCCAAAAACCTGTAACCAACCTATACCACTGACCTGTAATCAACCTATACTAGTATGTTTCATTTACTAACAAAACCCAACAGGTACACAACCTTTCTGTGCTGCAACATGCGTATGTAGGCGCCCTTTCTCTACCGCAGCCCATGTATGTATGTGGCCTTTCTATACTGCAACCTGCGTATGACTTTTTAAAACTAGGTTTTTCTCTTTCCTGAAAAACTCTGACCCTTTGTTGCCTTTGTCACATCAACCTAGAACCTGTCACTGTGTCTAGATTATAGTTGTTTCCTATGCATACATCCTCATACAAATCCCTTAACCAAGTGCATCTATATCTCTCTATTCATGTACCATCCAAGTTTGTATAATCATGAACAAGCATAATAACCCTCACATGGACTGGACATCACACCCTAACTGATATACAACCTCTCAATACATCAACCACTTCACAAATACAAGCTCTCAACCATGTACCAAAAAACACCCTTAATCATATGCCAAGAAATACAAGATATTCCTCAACACTAACAAGATGTACCAATGATCAATTATACCAGCACTCTATTTATGTAAATATTACTTATACAGTAAGTACCATGTAGCCAATAGCCTCTCTAGGAACAATCCTCAAATCCCCATAACCATTTCTCATGTAGACAACAAAATCCAACTACTTATAGAAATAAGACATACCTTCTAAACCTGTAGATAGATCTGTTGTACCTAATCATTGTAGACCTTCCTGGGAGCTTCCTTTCAGACTCTAGAGACCTGGCATCTTCATATTCTCAAGTTTTTGTGGCTTTTCTCACATGTATGAACCACGTTATATTGAAAGACAATATATGTATGCTCCCTTATCCACTGAAGCCCACGTAGACCTCAAGATCTAGGGTTTTTTTAGTATTTTCTGTAATTATGAAACTTTCTCCATCAACCTTTCGTTCTACCTTAGACTTGCGCAACTTTAGATGTATCAATGAGTACCTGCAATAAACCTTACACAATAATAGATATTCAATGTGCTCAATAGGTGCTAATAGAAGATCCTTTCTCTCTTATTTATACTTTCATTTAGCTTCCTCAAGGGGTTACCTTCTAACAAACTTAACCCAATTTTCTACTTTTAGAGCTAGCCCACTTCTAACCCACTATGCTACAAATAGTAAATTCTCCACTTCTAGTTGCAACTAAATTATTTTTAATTATTTTCTTATTGCAACAACTTAACCCATGATTAACTCCTAGTTTAATCCACTTGACTAGTCAACTTCTTC
>SNQJ01S0001226.1:256132-268547 GCA_010110895.2 Picea sitchensis
TGAGAACATTGATATTGATGAGTTTAATTAAATTTTGGTACATTGTGCATATGGGAATGATAAACATCTTCTCCTTCTCATAGGATAGCTTTCATCGAAATGAAAATATTGCATATTCATCTCTTTGCATAAATTTCGAGTCGGTCAAAACACCATATTGTCCACACCATTTTCCTTTTGAGTAACAACAACCTTAAAAATAAAGCGCTTTTAAAAATTGATTATATGTTTTTATATTTTCTGGTAGCAAACCTACATTAGATTAGTTGTAGGGCTTTGGAATAGGTGTGAAAGATAAATTTCCAAAGCTACAAACAATTATGGAATCTTGAGTTAGGGAGCGGTGAAATCCACTTGCTACATTTTGTCCTGGGAATCCCTTCTCACACAAGGGTCAAACCTGAGGTTGCATTGACACTGGCAGAGTTACTCACACTGCTTTGTTGTTCTTGGTGTAGAGATTGTGTGTATTATGGGGCTCACTTGAAAGGTATACCCACAATGATGAGTGGAAGCCTTTCGAGTTGATTTTGGGTTAGATACCCTGCCTTTGCGCATGGATCACACTGTCGATTGTTTCCCCAGGCATCACTATTGTAGTTGGTAACCTTAGTGTCCTATCTCTTTAGGATCTTTACACGAGGTGACTATGGAGGGGAAAGTCTTCACAATACCTGGAATCGATGTTGGCCAAACTCACTCGGGCTCCTTGGAGGGTATACCCATGATTATGTGTGGGAGCTTGCACCAGGGTATAAGTTCATTAAGTAGGTCATCAACACAAATTTTCCACCCGCTCTATCTTATCCCCTTCTTACTGTGTTTCTGCGACATTGAGTTTCATCACCAACTAGTGTGCTCATTGTGAGAAGGTTTTGTTTTCTTGCTTGTTTACTAGATTTTTAGCGTGTGCTGTTTGTTTTCCCTAGTAGACTCTAGGTTGGATTTTTGTTTCTAATGGCATCAATTCTAGAAATGACCAATGAAGAAACCTCCACTCTAGGGGAACCTTTTTTTTTCCTTCTTACGGAAACATTGGTCCTCCTCACATCACTACTTTGAGCCTTTCAGGTCTCACAATTGGATTACCGGTTTGGTTGTTTTCCACTCAGGTAGTCTTGAATGTAGTTAGTGCTTCATTTGTAAGCACTTCCCCCCAAGAATATCAACCTCATGTTGATCCTTCACCTTCTTCACTAGTAAGATCTTCTTCACCTTCTTCACTTGCAAGGTCTTCTTCCATTTCATCTTCTTTGCCAGGTGAAAGATATAAAGCTAATAACTTGGTGGATAAGAAGAAGAAGAAATGAAAGAATAAGAAGAAGAAAAATAAACAAGGGTCGAAACTTCCAACCACTGTCAGACATGTTGGAAAGAAACCAGTTATTGTTAATCGTGTTGGGAGTGTTGATGATGCCAAGATCACCCAAACAACCCGTAAGCCCAAGTACCCTTGCAGGCTTTGTAAGGGTAGCCATCTTCTTAAGGATTTCCCTGGTCTATCCAAGGTTATAGAAGCATGGTCTACACAACCTCGCCAACTCATGTTGTCAGCCTCTAAACAACATGTTGATGACCTCCCGTCAACTAGTCAAGATACCATTGGGAAGAATAAAAGTAGAGTCAATTTTCCATGTATGTTATGCAAAGGGGGTCATCTCACTCACCTTTTCCCTCATGTGGACGAAGACTTGAAATTACTGGAAGACATGACTATTTCACAGCCTCAACTTCCAGCTACTTATCACAAGCTTACTCTTGACCCACCTATAGTTGATGGAATGATCAATCTGGTCCCTTCGTCGGTCAATCCAGTTGATAAGGTAGTCAATCTGGTCACATCTTTTGTTGAACCAGTTGATAAAGTGGTTGATCCGACCCCATCCTTGGTTAATCCCACTCTCCTGTTAGAGAGTGAAACCCAAGTGGTTGATATGATTTCCTCCTCGATCGATCCACTCTCCTATTAGAGAGTGAAACCCAAGTAGTCAATCCGTTTCCACCTGTCGACCCCATTCTCCCCTTGGAGAATGAAACCCAAGTGATCGATTTGATGTCATTATCAGTCGATCCTACTCTCCCGCCAGAGATTAAACTCGATACTTCCCATGTTTTTCTCATTGAAAAAGAATCTACCGTGCTGGGGGACATTCCTCCTTCTCCCGTGGAACCTCCTCCAAGTAATGAGGCCATCCTTTTTAATTGGGGTGTGCTAACTAGACCTCGTCTTCCCTCTCATATTCCTTTCTAGATTTCAGTACAGTTTTTTGGTCGGGACGTTTCTCAGACGCTGATAGATGAAGGTGTGTCTGTTAGTATTTTGTCCTCTTTTGCTTGGAAAGCTTTGGGTTCTCCTCAGCTTGCCCCGGTTACGTATAATTTGTTAGCCTTTAACAGAAGAACGAGTCAACCTTTAGGGACCCTTCCTCAATATCCCATAACTTTGGGAGGGAAAATTGTCTTTATTGATGTCATGGTAGTCCAAGACCCCTTGGATTTTTCTTTACTCCTTGGGAAAAATTATGTCTATGCCATGAAAGATATTGTGTCCACTCTTTTTTGTGTGATTTATTTCCCTCGCGATGGAAGAATTGTGACTATTGATCAACTTTCATTCATCGGTCCTAACTGGATTACTTCCCTCAATGGTACTTACATGCAGACGGTATTTCCCCTGCCACAGGTTAATTTTGTGGCGTTGTCTCCCATGACATCAGCTTCTGATTATTTGGATCTAGTAGTTGACATGGTGATATCTTCAATCGGTATTTTAGACCCTAATCTCTTTACCCCTATCACAGCCCTTGACATGTGTTCCTTCTAGAGTGGGTTTCTTCCATCAAGTGTAGATCTCTTGGAGGCCATGACCGAGTTTTGTCCCTCGACGTGGTGTCCTTCTAGAGCATTGTTCTCTTGGAATCCATGATCAAGAAGAGAGTCTTGAGCATGGTTTTCTAATTTCAATCTCATTAAAAAATGAAACCATCCTTGAGCATAGTTTTTCTGATTTCAAGCTTGTTAAAAAATGAAACCAGCTTTGAGCATGGTTTTCTGATTTCAAGCTCATTAAAAAATGAAATCAGCTTTGAGCACAGTTTTTCTGATTTCAAGATCGTTAAAAAATGAAACCATCTTTGAGCATGGTTTTTTGATTTCAAGCTCATTAAAAAATGAAACCAGTGACGAGGATATTTTTTTGTGTGGCTATGTTCAGATTTGAGTCGTATTAGCATGGATCCACAGTGTATTTTTGGTGGCCATGACTCATCTTACTTGACATGGATCTTTTCATGTTGGCATTTATGCTTTGAGTCATTTGTATTTTGAGTATGGGAATGCCTACCTCAATGATGATATATTATTGTACTGTATTTCCTTGTTTGTTGGCAGGTTTCCGACCGACTATTCCTTGTTCCCTACACACACTTGACAAAGTATTTTAGCTATCACTATGTTCTAACTTCATACTTTGGGGGTTTCTCTATTACACATTATTTTCATCACCCTTATGACCGTTAATGATGTAAACCTATATGTTGCCTTCAGAGGGTTCAGTGGCCTGAATTCCTAAAGAAAGAAGGGAAAATAACTTTTCCTGAGAGAAGAAGTTGTGTTTTCCTCTATGAAAACCCTATTAAAGAGGATTTCCACAGGCTTCTCTATACACAGGGTGCAGAAATGCCTGATTTCTGTAGGCTGTACTAAAACTAGGCTGCAAAGTTTTTGTAGGATGCACTATGTCTAGGGTGCGGAAATCTTCGTACGTGGGAAAAATGAGCATCTTCTCGATGCTTCTAGAAGGAGAAGCTTCTATGGTGAGGTGGCTTCTAAATGGTTTGGATCTTACTCACTTTCATGATTTAGTGCGATCATCCTAACCTCCTCACCTTATCCTCTTCAGCCTATAAAAGGAGAGGAGCTCTCATGGAAAGGGTTAGAGGTTGTTTTGGCTTGAGATTGTTAGCTTGGTCAGAGTGGTTTTAAGCTTGGCTTTTCCAAGATAGATTGTGAGTAGCTATCAGATCCATGGTCTTAGAATCCTTGGATCAAGAAGTGTGTGGGAAGAAAGGAATTATGGGAAGGAACCTTACGACATCAAGGCAGTCAGTTGTAATCTCTCTTCCTATTATTTAATATAATACAGTGGCATGTTTCTTTCCCATAGAATTATCTTTATTTTATTGCGTAATTCCTTGATCATATGCATAGGTTGTCATTGAATATACTTTTATTGCTTTCACTTTGGTTGGTTTGTGTCTCAATATAGGATCAGTATCACAAGAGCACCGGAGTGAAAGAGGAACAACAAATACATAAGGAAGTGAAACTTAAAGGTATGTCTCTCATCTTTTGTTCGGTAGTAAATTCGATGATTAGAGCCTAGGGAAAGTGCCATGTTCTGTCTTGTTTTGTTCTAGATCTAGGTGGATCTAGGGGGATCGATTTGTGTCCGCACTTAACGATTATCCCGATAACAAGGAGGAAGGAGAAGAGAGGTGCATGACCAATCTTGGTTTATTCTTGATGTTTTGGTCTTAGTCTTGGAATTGTATTGGTAATCTATTATTGAGGAAGTTTTAATGGGTTTTTTCTTCCATGAGGGTTTCCCAGGATAAAATGTTGTGTACCTTTTGATTTTGTTTCTTTCAGTGATCCTCTTTATGTTTTTGTTTTGGAAATGCATTGAATGCTCATGTGATTTGGAAATAACTAATAAAAATAGTAAAAACTTAACAATTGGGAGGTAATATGACTTCTTTCCCATACACTAGGAGGTAAGGGGAAGTACCTATTGTTTCCTTGTATGTAATTATATTTTCCAAAGAGAATAAATAAGGGATTTGTGCCAATTTGTATGATTATCAACAACAATTTTCTTAATGATTTTCAAAAGGTTTTTATTAGTAAATTCTACTAGACTATTACCCTATGGGTAGTAGTTAGAAAAACAATTTAATTTGATTCCCTTTTGTATAGCAAACTCAGTAAGTGATGCAACCTAAAAATAACTTGCATTATAAAAAATAACCGCTCGGGAGACCAAATATAGTGATAATGAATTGATCAATAAAAGATATTACCTGATCAGCAGTAACATTTTTAATGGAATGGCCTCCACCCATTTTGTAAAATAATCAGTAGCAGTAAGAATAAATTTATGTTGTTTGGAAGAATTAGGAAAAATATCACCGATTATATCAAGACCCCATTGTTCAAATGGTTGTTCTATGATCACAGGATGTAAAGGTAATACTTCTCTTCTATCTATTCCAGCTAAAGTTTGACAGACTTTGCATTTCCAAGCATAAGCGTGTGCATCTTTGAATAATGTAGGCCAATAATAACCTGCATGTAGAAATTTATGTGTAGTTGTATCACCACCAAAATGACCACCTGCTAGTACATCATTCAAATCATATAAAAAATTATCAACTTCATCTTTTTCCAAACATCTAAGCAACATAGAATCATACGTTTTTTATAAATAAAACTCCATTGATAAATTGGTATTTATTAACTTTTAACTTGAAAGCACACTTATTTTTTTCATCTAAATGTAAAGGTGTAGTACCATAGGTTAAATGATGAATCAAGTATGAATATTGTGAATTCGGTAAATCAGGAGTAACATGTACTTGTTGTACATATTTAGATACCTAATCGGTACTTGAATTGTCAGACTACGAATCAATAGTTTAAGTTACCAACTTACACAATCCTTGACCACGAACAATCTTTGTGGGTTTTATTTCAAGCTCATATTCTTGAAGTATAATAACCCAATGGGCTCCTTTTTCTCCAAGATCTTTCTGTATCAACAAATTTCTTACTGTAGAATGGGGAACAATCACTTTGATATGAGATTTGATTAGAAAAGGCCTAAATTTTTTTATAGATTTAAAAACTGCATAGGCTTTCTTTTCTACATCAGAATAATTTAGTTCAGCGCCTTGCAATCCATAACTATTAAAGGATATTAATACTTATGCATCCTGATCATTTTTCTATGTTAACATGGTGGCATATGATTGATCAAAATCAAAAGTATATAAAGTGAATTCCTTATTATAATCAGGAGAAAGAAAAGCAGGAGCTTGAATAATAGCCTGTTTAATAGAATCAAAAGCTCACTTTTCTATTGCATTCCATTTAAAGATAGTATTCTCTTTTATCATATTCTATAAAGGAAAAACTGTATGTTCAAAATCAGGAACAAAACGCCTCACAAAATTGATTTTTCCTAGAAATGATTGCATTGATTTCTTATTGTGAGGTAATGGAATTTCATATATGGCTTTGATTCTAGAAGGTTCAATTGTAATTCATTATTTGGACACAATAATTCCTAATAATTTTCCATCTTGAAGTGCAAAAAATGATTTTTTAAGAATCAACGAGATTCCATATTTTTGACATCTTTCAAAAATTTGGTTTAAGTGATGGATGTGATCTAAACATTTTTTGGAATAGATAGTGATATCATCCAAATAAACAACAACATATTTATTAATTAATCCTATAAAAACAACATCCATTTCCCTTTGAAAAGTTTCACCGGCGTTTATCAATCCAAATGGCATTTTCTGATAAGCATAAGTGCCTTGTTTGGTTCTAAATGTTGTTTTAAGTCTGTCATTTGGGTGCACTAGGATTTGATTGTATCTGAAAAACCCATCGAGAAAGGACATCATTTCAAATCCAGAAATTGATTGTAGAATCTTTTCCATAGGAGGTAATGAGAAATTATCTTTTTCAAAATCCTTATTAAGGTTTCTGAAATCGATGCAAATTCTAATATCACCGTTCTTCTTCCTAAATGGAATACAATTAAACACCCATTTAGAATTCCTTACTGGGAAAACAATTTTATCTCTTAACAATTTATTCAATTCAACTTTGATTTGAGACTCAAGATTTAGATGAATTTTCCTAAGTTTTTGTTGAACAGGTTTTTTCTCAAGCAACATAGGAATCGTATGTTGTATTATTGATGTATCAAAAGTTTTTAAATCATCATACAACCAAGCAAAGACATATTTATATTTCTTAAGGAGACTTATAAATGAAGCTCTCTTAGAAGTTGTACAACTTAATGCTAAGTTGGCATTTTGTGGTTTATGATCTGTGCCAAAATTAATGATCTCAAAATTCATTGTAGGACTATTCGTTTTGCAATTTGTAGACTTTTTAAATCTGTCTTTGAGATCATAAAAATCTTCTAACTTAACAACATATCTAGGAATAATATTTTAAAATTTCATCTTATCACCTTTAAAAGATTTATTCAATTCATGATCATGTGAATTTTCATCGATAATGTCATTTCCATATGTTCCCTCTGAAGTGAGAAAATTATTTATATCTTCATCATCGTTAAAAACTCACCAATTGGTGACATTATCAGGAATAGAAGGTCTAAAAATTAATTCGACAGAAAACCTATCAAGACTAAAATATTTTGGAGGAATAATCTTAGAAGCAACATTTGCTAATAAATCAGCACTAGCATTTTACAGTCTTGAAATAGGAGTGATATTGAATGTAGAAAAGATGCAAATAAGTTCTGGCACTAACTGTTGGTAATTCTTAAGATTATTTAAAACACAATGAATTGCATTTCTTACCTATTTAATTACGATTTTTGAATCACCAAAAACCAAGACATCACACACATTCATGTTGATATGTTTTTTAAGACCCCGTACTAATGCTTCATATTCAACAATGTTATTAGTACACTGAAAATCAAGCCTACAGGTGAGAATAGTCTTTTCTCTATTGGGATTGATCAAAACCTGCACTAGCTCCATCATTAGACTTTGGTCCATCAAAATATAATTTCCAAAACTGATTATTTACAGATTTATTTTTAGAACTATCTACAAAATTTACACAATGAGAAAAATTGGTTTGAGAAAAAATTTCGATTTCTAAACCAAGGGACGTTTGTTGAAAAGGAGAAATTTGAGCAGCAAAATGACCAAAGAATAAGTCAAAAGAATAATTTCTGATAACGGCATTGGTGAAGACTTCAAGTTCATTTTCACCATCTAGATCAGTAACATTAAACTTCATGTGTTTTTCCCTATCAACCTTTATATGATTAGGTTTACCATTATAAGAAAGCCAAAGGTGTGACCAATATGTAGAGAAATAGGCATTAAGTTTTGCAGACCAGTCTCAGCTTAAAATTAAACCATAGCTATCAGGAATATCAACAATAACAATATCTATGATTTGAAATACTTTAGGATTGGACGACAGTCTTATAAGAACATCTTTTAATTCCCATAATACCTTTACTTTTGTTATGTCTAATTGTGCAATCTGTATAGCTGATTTCTGTGGTTGGAAATTAATTTTAAGACACACATAATAAGGCATGATATTTTATGATGTGCTAGAATTAGCTAAATAATTATGTACATTTTTATTAAAAAATTCAAAAGAAGAAATGGAGGATTATGAGGATTGGATTTGCCACCAATCAAAACTTCATCAATCTATCTATTAAATGAAGAATTATGGGAATCTACAACATTTCCTTTATTTTCTACTGTAGTGGAAGGGAAAGATGATTTATTAGTAGTACCTAAGGATTTTAATAAACTATTTTTCTGAGATTTTATCTTGCTCCATTCAAACAAAGAGATATTTTCTCTTGTCTTTTTCATATCTTCAACAATATCATACTCAACTTTATCAGAAATGATCAAAGTTTTAGGAGATAACCTATCTTCATTCAATGTTTTATATGAAGTAGTAGTTGGTGGAGAACCTGAAGATGAAACTGAGCTTTTACTTCTAGTTTGGGCAGCTAAACCTTCTTCATTTTATTTTTCAGTGAATGCTCCATTAATGTCCCAAAAAATGTTTGTGTCTTGCAATTCTTATTCTTCCTCAACTTCTTCCTCTTCTTCCTTAATTTTTTTAGTTTCTGCGATAGAGATTTTCCCACCAGGAGGAGTTTGAAAGTTCCTCTTGAAAAATGGTCTGAAAGGTCTCTTGGATACTTCAACAAGATTTCCTTTAACATAAACCATTTCATTTGCTAACGTTTTCACGACTTTATGAAGACTATCCGTATCAAAAGAATCCTTATCTTTCTTTTCTTCCTTAAGAATAACCTTCCTTGTTGTCTGGGAAGATCTTGCTTCTTCTGTTGAAGATTGATTTGCAATACTAGACATTTCTTTTTCAACCTCTAAAGCTTCATGCATTGTTTTAGTTAAAGTATTTTTGGTTGCCCGTTTAACAAGCATAGTGATATAAATTGGTAGAGCATAAGAATAAAAATCAATTTGAATGTCTACTCCAGGTTTGGATGTATGATGCATTTTATTAATAAATTTAAGGAATCTTTGATTAAAATATTTAATTTTTTCTTTTGGACCCATTTTAATCTTAGAAAATTTAACCAACATAGCAGATGAGGTTTAACCATCACAAATTTTTTTAATAAACATATCTTCAAAGGTATCCCAACTTGGAATAGAATTATCTTGTTGTGAAAAATACCAAGTGGAAGATTCTCCCTCAAAAGTGTAGGGAAAAAGTCTATAGACAACGTCTTCTTCATAAACATCCCTAAGATTAATCCCCAACATAAACTTATTAATATGATCTTCAAGAGCTTGTTTTCATTCTGGATTAAATTTGGGTAGAAATTTCTCAGGGTATTTTGGAAGATCATGTTGAGCTCCAGGAACATTAAATGCTCATAGTGTTCTCCATGGCCTCCTTGTTTTTCTCCCTGTAATATTGATAGGTTATTGTGGAGGGAGTTGTTGAGGTGGAGGAGTGAGTAAAGGTATATGTGGGGGAGGATTTGGAGGTCGGTTTCCACCACCAGTTGTTGTAAGAGGTGATCTTGATTTTTTTGTATGTAATGGGAATTAAAACTTTTCAACTCCTAATATTTGGATATGAGCTCTAGTCAGAACACCATTTTCATATAAAACAAAATTACTTATTTCTGTAGATATGTGAGAAGATTCACCTTGTGTGAGGCTCTCAATGTCTGTCTAATATGCTAGATTTTTGGTGAGGCAAGAGGATTTGAAACAGTCTCAAGAGAAAGATCAAGGACAGATGGGTCACTAAAATACCTTCGAACATGAGTTTTGATCGAGAGCTAAGTTGAAGTTTCAACAAGACTACATCGAGGAGGAAAAACCTCATAGCTTAAGGATTTGGATCTTGATGGAGATCTTGAAGTTGCAGGAGATATTGAGGGAGAAGGTGATATTTGAGGATGGATACTGGGTTTGTGTCTTCTTTTTTCCATTCACTATTAGGATTCCCTCCTTCTAGAGCCAAAGATGTTGATGGCTAGAATTGACCATAATCAACATTAGGGTATCACCTAGTCAGGGTCCCAATTAGACCTTTTTCCTTTTGGTATGGTGATCTCTACTAGTTTCAATGGGTCTAGTTACCCTTATCTAAAATAACCTAAACTAAATATTCTAATATAACTATGTTGAAATACTGAGAGGGGGAGTGAATCAGTATTAGTACTTTTAATCCTTTTTAACCACAATGTGTATTGTTTACTTTATGAGAAAATTATAAATAAAATTCAATATGAGCAGTATACATAAGCATTGAACAATAAGAAACCACACATAAGCATAGTGCACTAATATTTTACATGGAAACCCAATGTGGGAGAAAAACACAAAATTATTTTCTTATATTGTCAAAATAAGTACATTCATAGGAAGCACCAACTTCCTTTTTTTCTAGCTACAACTCAAAGGAGGCTACAACCCCTTGGTATATTAGGATCCAACCTGAAGGAAGCTACAACTCCCTGATTATATGGATCCAACCAAAAGGAGGCTACAACCCACTATGTTTTTTGGCTACAACCGAAAGGTGGCTACAACCACCTATCATTGACCCGTCCAACCACCCTGAAATATAAGTGCCAAATAAATGATACCTCCACTATCACTTTGTCATTGTCAATATGTCCCTGTAAGACATGTCACTATACAGAAGGACACAATGAGACTCCTTCAATGTAAGGTTTTATGAGCCCATAGAAGGTAAGCTCCGTTGTAGGAAAATCTCCCTGCAGATAGGTAGATTGCTTCAAAGAGCTAGACCCTACTCTAAGATAGAAAGTACTTAACGTGGACACTGACTTCCTTTCAAATCCATACAAAATAACACCTGAGAAGGAAGGAGAACAACAATACCTTTTTATCGATGTTTGTCCCTGCATGCTCCAAGTCGAGCTCCAAACTCTCGCTCCTCGCTGAGTCTTGTAGACAAACAAAGTATGACCACTTCCTACTCTATTGATGTTATCTTGAAAACAGATCTATCTATCAATGATAGGTTCATGTGAAATCAGACAAAAACTAGAAAGAAACAGGCCAAGCATGTCATATTAATGAGAATAACGACAGGAGTACTTACAATCGTAGATGCGAATGTGACAGCTTCATCAAGTCCCCTTCATCCAACCCTTGCTCGAAAGATCCACAACCTGGATGATAACAACTTCACTGATCACTCTCCTCTGACTGACTGTGTGTTTCTTATGAGATCATAGGTTTCATGCTAGCAATTCTTCCTCCTTTTTTCACCACCATAGAGCCTGCTTATAAAGGTTAAGAGGAGATTAACCTCTTGAGTTATCTTTAGAACAAGTTGAGGAATTCCCTCCTTAGATCAGGGATATTCTAATGAAACCAAGAATTTGAATGCAACTACCTTCTAAAGTTGAGAGATCCTCCCCTTATTCTCCTCAACAGGCTAACTACTACCTCAGATTAGACAGTGCTCCCTCAAAAGGGGCATCAGAGCACTATAGCTCTCCCTAGGAAGCTTGAGGGGGGCGTCGCCACTCCAAAGATGAATAGATCTCCTTCAGAGGGGCAGACAAGTGTTATAACACTCCCTGAGACTTTATAGGGGAGTGCCAACGCTCCTAAGGCTGATTTAGGGGAGCGCTCACCCTCAAAACCTTTTGTTTAAGAGCTCTTCTCAGGTGATAAAAGTTCTTTAACTTCAGTCAATCATTTTCTTCCTTCAAATCAAGTGTATGAGATGTATTAGGTGCCTCCTTAGTGTCTTCATTATGGTAGTATGCTTGAACGATATTTGCGACACTTGCAAAAGTTGTAAGGAACATGCGACACTTACGACACTTGTTGAAGTGAGCAATATTGAGGTGTAACAGATTGCCCCCCAAAGTATGAAGTTAGAAGATGCGAACTGATAACTGAAATGCTTTGTAGATGCTGAAGCAAGGGTATAGACTTGGAGAACCTGACAGAAGCTGCACACAAACATCCAACAAATACCATGACATATTTCAAAACCCAAGGAAGGCATACCTATGCTTGGGTGATCAAGACTTGCAAGATATGGCCGCCATAAAATACACTGTGGATCCATA
>SNQJ01S0001226.1:271973-286459 GCA_010110895.2 Picea sitchensis
GACACACCAAAATAAAATACAATAATGTACAAAGTACAGATGCTAGGTGATCTAGGCATAGTACTTTTTAAGGTAAAGCCCGTTTCGGGGCTCTCCCAGGGAAATTCCATCATGATCTACTAATTCATAGGCACCTCTATGTAGGATACACTTCACGATGTAAGGACCGTGCCACAGAGGTTCTAACTTTCCTGTCCTCAATTTATCGTGAGCTTGGTCATAAACGAGGACTAAGTCTCTTTCTACAAAATTTTGAGGGTGGACGGATTTGTCGTATTGACTCTTGATTCGTTTATGATGTGCCTCATTAGAGAGAGCAGCATCACGACGTGTTTCATCCATCTTGGACATATATAAGAATCCTTCTTCTTCAGCAGAAGTATGGGGTAGGAGTTCTACTTTCAGTTTGAGTGATGGAATCTCACACTCGATTGGTAGAACAGCTTCAATGCCATAGACCAACTGGAAAGGAGTGAATCCAGTTGAGGTTTTCACAGAAGTGTGATATGCCCAGAGAGCAAAGAAAAGTTGTAAATGCCACGATGTCTTGTTTTCCCCTACCATGCATTGGATCATGGTTTTTAGGATTTTGTTGATGGCCTCAACTTGTCTGTTAGCCTGAGGGTAGTAAGGGGATGAGTTTTCATGGCGAAAACCCAATTTGACATGTAACTCGCTCATCATCTGGTTCTTGAAGTGTGTACCATGATCAGTGATAATGGCACGTGGTACACCAAAATGAGTTATGATATGGTTGAAAAGAAACAGAGTTGTAGTACGACCATCGTTCAGGAAGGTAGGCATAGCCTCAGCCCATTTGGTGAAGTAATCGACGGTGACGATGATGTAACCGTGCCCCCTGGATGAGGTAGGATTACACTGCATGAAATTGATACCCCACTTGGAAAAGGGGGGGCCGATGGCGATAATGGGGTGCAACGCAGTAGGGTGGGTGCGTGCCTTCTTGTTAAAGAGTTGGCAGGGTGGGAATTTTTTGACAGCCTCGATGCAATCTTTGAAAATCGAGGGCCAAAAGTAGCTGGCACATACGATTTTTTGGGCTATGGCCATCCCAGAAAGGTGACCGTCATAGGCACCGAGGTGACAATCGTTCAAAATGCATTCAACTTCCTCGTGAATCAGACATCGCTGAAGGATGGTGTTAATACCACGGTGATACAAGGTGTCACCAATGATGAGATAACGATGAGAGTGGTGACGAATGCGTCGACGCTCTTTGCGAGAGATGTTGGGCTGAAAATGTTGGGTTTGAAGGTAGAGGAGAATGTCTCCATACCAAGGATCGAATGTGCTGATGAGGAAGAGAGATTCATCGGGGAGAGAATCTCTAGGTTCAATGTTTTCATCGGCACGAGGGAGAGCACAAATAAGCTCTGCGAACACCAGGGATTTTTTGGCTTTGGCCTTTGTAAACTCAAGATCAAATTCTTGAATAATAATGATCCATTTAGAATATTTTCCCCCAAGTACTTGATGTGTTAAGACATGGTACATGGGGTTGGAGTCTGCGATCACTGTGGTGGTGCATAATAAGATATAATGGTAGAATCTCTGGATAGCAATGACGGCTACCAGAGCCAGTTTCTTGACATGTGAATATCGGAGCTCGGGTCCAGATAGACTCTTGCTCAGGTAGTAAATCGCATGTTCTTCGCCATTGGGGTCCTCTTGAACTAACACCATCGCAATAGTGGAAGTGGAGGCGGCCAAGTAAAAGATATAGTCCTTTGTATACTCCAGAGGGTGTAACAAGGGAGCGTGGGTCAAGGCATGCTTGAGAGCATTGAATGACTGTTGGGCAGTATCATCCCAGATGAAAGGGGTGTTTTTCTGCAGTAACCGCATAAATCCTTTAGTTATCTCAGCATAGTTGCAGATGAAACGACGAAGGAAGTTTGCTTTGCCTTGCAAACTTTGGAGTTGGGTTAAATTGGTAGGTGGGGGTAAGGCTAGAATGGCCTTAATCTTTAAGGGATCCACCCTGATCCCATCCTTGGAGACAATGAAACCGAGGAGTCGACCAGATTCGACAACAAAAATGCACTTGTGTGGGTTCAAGAGAATACGGTAGAACCGACATCGAAGAAAAATTGCCCACAAGTGATCAATGTGATCAAATCGATTGGATGAATGGGTGGATAAATCGTCGAGGTAAGGCTCCGTGATATGCTTGATATCATGGAAAGCATACGACATGGCCCATTGGAAAGTGGCACCAGCATTTTTTAGGCCAAAAGGTAACTTGCGATAGGTGAAAGTTCCCCATGGGCAGATAAAGGCTATCTTATGTTGATCAGTAGGTAAGATTTCAATCTGGTTATACCTAGAAAAGCCATCCATGAAAAAGAAGATGACGCTCCCTGCACAATTATCGATGATTTGGTCGATGAAGGGCATAGGGTAGTTTTCCTTGGGACAAGATTTGTTGAGATCTCGATAGTCAACACAAATACGGATGGTTCCTTGTTTTTTGGCAACCAGAACAAGGTTGGAGACCCATTCGGTCAAAGGGATGGTGTAGATAAAGCCAGATTTGAGAAGTTTTTCAACTTCTACCTTTATAGCTGCGATTTTCTTGGGATGAACCGGGCAAAGTTTTTTTCGAACAGGTTTCGCGTCGGGATAAGTCTTGATTTCGTGTACGACGATTGAAGGGTCGATCCCTGGCATTTCCTCATAGCTCCATGCAAAGACATCGCAGAATTCTTTAAACAAAGCGGTGTAAGAGGCCACTTCCTCGAGTGTGCAATTAGCACCAAGGTTAATGTTTTCCACGACACCTTCTTTGATCAAAATATCGATAATGATCGTAGTAGAGATGTTACCCATATTCCCCTCAGAGAGAGTATCTTGTGTGAGGATAAGAGATTGCGGAGCATTGGTAACATCGGGAGGGAAGACAGAGCATATGTCTTGATGAATTTCTTCCAAAGGTAGAAGAAAAGAGGATCAATGATGGTTATCATCCCAAGGCAAGTCGTCAATGCTAAGCATTTCCATAATAGATTCGTCAGAAGGAAAAATTTGGGAAATGTAATCAACAGTGGACGACAGGGAATCCAACCATGAGGGCACCAAATATGCATCTGGTGCCAATAAATGTGAATCATTCGAAGAGGGAGAGGCATATTGAATAGTTACATATGCGGCCTCGATTGGGCTAAGTGGCATAGTGTCACCGAGCACATCGAATTCCAGAGGACTAGGTACAATCCAAGGGTCAGATGATTCCAAGGATTGATAAGGCATAGTCAAGATCATATTGACGGCGGAAATATGATGCGTGGTAGGTGGAAGTGGTGTAGGGAAAGTACCCATAAGGCTAGAATCTTTCAATAAGCCAACACCAATGCTTTCATACGTAACTGGATGGTCTCCCAAAAAGGGAATGTTGTTGGTAGCAGGGATGCGGGAGTCGGGTGTACAGAAATCAAGTTGATCGACAGTGACAATTTTACCTTGATGGGGGAATTGTACACATCAAAACACTGACAAGGAGATGACAGTCATAGCATAGAACCAACTTCTTTCGAGTAGTAGGTTGTAATTGAGGGGAGCATAGACCACCTCGACATCAACCGTAACAGTTTTTCCACCCAAATGAACAGCTAAGGATTGTAATAATCCGTGAGGATGAAAACCTCATCCATCGAAAGCACGTAACATTGTAGTGTATTTATTAAGGGAAGGCAATTTTAAGCCTTTCAAACAAGCTAAGGACATGACACAAGTAGAGGCTCCCTCATCCAGGATAGTTCGGTGGATTTGATGATTGTGAACAACAACATCGATTTGAAAAGCTAGTTGGTGGGAGAGTTGTGGTTGATGATAATCTAGATTAAACATGAGGTTGTTTGATGACTCGGGATCAAAAGTGCCGATAGCATCTAGGATCATTCTACATTGGCTGGGATAGTGTTTTAGAACTTCCAAGGTGGACATAGCACACAGTGCTTGGGCCAAATCTTTTACAATGTTGTAGTTTTGGGCCGCCCGTGAATTAGGATTGAAGGTAGATTTCTGGATGGTGCTCTTAGGAGGGTGTAATATGGAGTCAAACAAAGGTTTCTCAATCTGAAGTGGCCCAGATGGAGGGCTAGCAGAGGGAGGACCAATGGAAGTTGGTAACGGGTTCGGTGTGGAACCATTAATAGTCTTCGGCTTATCAGGTTTAACTGGCATGTCATACGTCACAGAGTGAGTGGTTAGATTAACCTCGTTGAACATGTAAATGTGGGAACTTGTCGAGGCCTCATCATGGGGTGGGTTGGAACTTCCCCCAGCAGTGGGGGTTTGAGAAACCAAATATTGCTGCTATGGAAAAGGCTGAGTAAGCACAATGGGTTGTGAATTTCCCTTGAAACGTTTGGCCACTTCATCGCGATGTGGAAAGTCTCGGGTGTAGTGATCGTCACCACAAATGAGACATGGGAACTTTGATTTTCATTGTGGTTGTTTTCCAGCAGCAGGGGTTTGCAGTTGATTTTTTGGTTGTTCATTGTTATTGTTTTTCTTTGGTTTATTTCTCGCTTTCTTCTTGCCCCCAGGTTGTTGTGAAGGGGTTGATTGGACCACATTCACCTCAGAGACCTGAGTTTGAGGGGGGGTAGAAGAGGGTGCAGTCGGGCTGGGAGCAGCTGTAGAAGTGGGTCGTTGGATCGTTCCAGTCGACTGGGTAGTAGATTGGGTTTTGACGGAGCCAATAACTCCATCCATGTGTGAAGCAGACGATGGTTTGGATGGATTGTTAGTGGCATGGGTAGCATTCGGGATCAACTCGTACAGAGTACCTAATTGTGAATAGACTAAGTCTAAGTACTGAGCTCGAGCAATGGCTTCTTCCTCCGTGACTACACCACCCATGGCAACATCACGAAAAATTTGGGGTAGCAATGATTTAGTGAACCATTCTGCTAACAATTGGTCAGGAATGACCACTTTGATTAGCCTTCATCATTGTCTCCATTCATGAATACGATCGGAGATGTGTACAAATGTTGTCTGACGAAGGGAGGTTAATAGTTCAGTACCCATCTCATATCGAATGGGTAGTTGAAAGTGTGTAAGGAAGGACATGGCGAGAGAGTTGAAATCGTGAAAGGATGTGCATGGTAGTTCGATATACCATTTTGCTGCGGAACCCGTAAGCGTTCGTTGGAAAAGTCGCAAACGTATAGAATCGTCCATGAGGGAGTTGGATGAACACTACAAATGGAAAGTCATCACGTGGTTGTTTGGGTCTTCTCCAGGCTTTCCGTTGAATTTTGGGATATCAGAAGGAAGTTTAGCTAGAATAGCTGGCCAAACCAGAGAATGATAAATAGGATCATTCATTAACCGAGACAAGTCTAGAAGGTCTAGGGTAGCTAGAAAAGTTAGTTGTTGGTTAACCTGTGGGTAGTGTTGGTGCGGCATGGGGACACCAGTAGGGCCAATCACTGGGTTATGTGGATAATTGTAACTAGTGGGCCCTCTTGTATGAGGTTGGTGTTGACCAGGGTACATAGGATTTGAGGTGTTTTGAGGAGCATGTGTGAGTAGAGGGTAACCGAATGGGTTTTGAGTATTATAGGTTGGGTTTGGCACTTGTCCATAAGGAGGTTGTTGCGGAGTCTGAGAATCGTGTCCTGCCGAGAACTGTGGGTTTCCTGGAAAAGGTACGTTCCATGAATTGGGTGTGGTGGATACATTTTTTCCATGTGGTTGATGGTAGACTCCAGATTGAGGCTGCCCCCCAGCATGAGGGTTCCCTCTGAATGGAATTTGTCCTCCGGTGGGAGGATGCCCCCCAGCTTGAGGGAGAGTTCCTGGAATTTGAGAACCAGACGTAAATGACTGACCGGTGCCGTCGAGCAGATTAGGACTACCAAGACTGATCCCTCTGGTTTGTTGGATAGGTATGGAACCTCCCAGCATAAATTGGGTAGTAGTGGTTTGGGTAGTAGTGGCAGTGAAATAATTTAGTGCTCTGTACCCAAAAGAGAGTGATGATGTAGGTCTTGGTGTTATAGGTGTGCCAATCGCAGCTTGGTTGACCACCGCATTACCGATGGGAATAGTCGGAATGTGCGGGACTATTGTAGAATGGGCCGTCTGGAGGGGAAGTGTAGACCTTGGGCCAACGAACGGTATGTTCGGACCAACGGGTGGTGTGGCTGTAAAAGTGGTGGTAAGAGTAAAATGGTTTAGGGGTACTGTGTAGGAAATGGGTGCGTCAACACCCATCCCTGTTCCATAAAGATCTTGCACCATGCGCGGTGGACTTCGAACATTGTCTGCGGTCCAAAAAGGGTCATCGACTAAAGGGTTTTGATGAGACCCAACTGGAATGTCAGAAGGATTGTCGACGACAAATTCACCAATGGAATTTAGTTGAAGGACACGTCGTGCATATCCCTCTGGAATGCGGAAAGCTTTCGGGGACTCTGAAACAATTCAAAAACTCTCTAGAGGAGTGGGAACTTATTCCTGGGAAGTCATAGTGTCTTGAACCTCACTCTGTTGAGGATATTCCTCCGTAGAATGAGGGGGTAAAGGGAGATTTCCTTCCATATTTTCTGGAGGAAGTCCCTGTAGCCTCCGCGAGCGACGTGGAGGTTCGATGTTGGCGAAAAAGAGTCGACAAAAGAGATCTATGGCCAACTACCGAGAAGCAACAACATGCGCTAGTAGAATCTAAGAATCACAACCAAGAAAACATGACCTTCTCTCGATGACCATACTAGTTGGTGATGAAATCCAACATCGCGTGATCAAGTCAAGAAGGGGCAGGGATAGGGTGGAACAGTTACAATGGCGACCTGCTTAACGGACTTACACCTTGGTGCAAGCTTCCACGCAATAATTGTGGATTTACCCTCCAAGGAGCCTGAGTGAGTTTGACCAATGTCTGCTCTAGGTACAGTGAGACTTCCCTTCACCGTCACCTCATGTAAGACCCTAAATATTATGGCCACTAAGGTTACCAATTCGCAGTCATCCCCTGGGTGGGAATAGTCGATAGTCCGATCCGAACGTACGGGCAGGGTATCGAGCCCGAAATCAACTAAAAATATTCCACGCGGTAATTGTGGATTTACCTTTAAGCGATCCCCATAATACAATCTGACCACCACAATCAGTTAAACCACAGAGGGTTAGTCCCCGTAGCTCACCCGAATGCGACCTCGTGCGTAACCCCTATGTGAGAGGGGGATCCCAGGCAGACTTATACGATAATTGGATTTGACTCTCCCTAACTCAGGATGCTAGTGTTTGTTTTGGAAACTTTGGAGAGTTATGCTCACAGCCTAATCCAAAGTACTAAACCTAATCTACTGTTGGTGGAGGATCCTAGAAAAGAAAAAGTTCTAGATAATTTTTAATTAGCGTTCATTTTATAGCTGTTCTTTACTCAAAGGGGCGCATGGAAGTGAAATGAATGGAATTTTGACTCAGTCCAAAAAATGCATCAAGTATTATAAGCATTCATTTCTTTCGATGAACATCTATCTAAGGGATACAGAGAGTTCTTTTCATTAACAAGCACAATTAAGGAATGTCCTCAAGCAAATTTTCCTCAATCAAATCCTGATGTGATGCTAAAAATTTTGAGATACCTTCTAATATGCACAATCAATCATGAAGATGCCTTTTATTGTTTGCATATGAATAATGATTAATTCAAAACAATGCGCGTCTTGCTAATTATCTTCTTGGATGAATGAAAATCAAACCAACACAAGCAAGAATCACACAAACAATACACCCTCTTGTTGTGATCAAAACAAGAAGTGAAAGAAAAGAAACAATCAAAGAGAAATCAAACTTCACACCAAAAGAAATGTTGAAGAACAATGATCTTGACCAAAACCAAATGAAAAGATCTGTAGGCCTTTGATGACCTTCACCATAGTTTTTTACTCAGTCGAAAAAGAGAGAAAGACAATGCATGGGTTTCAAACTCCAAATGACAGAAAAACTCAACAACAATAGTGAAGAAGGCTACAAAATCCAAATAGCAAGATGTTTGTTCTTCAAAGAAGACAGATGTCAAGGCTGGAAAGGAAGAAGGATTGACTCACAAGGTGACCTAGCAAAAGAAACACAGAGGCAAAACCCTGAAAAAACAATTCTGGGGGGTTTATTGGCCAAAAGAGGGTTGGCGCTCTATTGTCAAAGACAAGGAGCATTATAGCGCTTTGTGTAAAGAACTCAGGGAGTGCTAGCACTCTGTTAACACAAGGACAGGGGCGCCAGGGTCAAAAAGCTCTTAAAAGTGTCAAAAATTCAAAAATTGCTTTTCAATTTCGACAATTAGGCTGAGTGTGATGGGGTAGGGAGTCAATCAGCTCATGAAAACAATCAAAAGAGGAGTGAACCAGGTCTGAAACAATCAAGGGGTGAAACAAGGTCTATGAGGAGAAATCAAAACAAGAAGTTTTGATTTGAGGACTCCCCAGTGGAGTCGCCAGTTTCTGTTGTAGGAAAATCTCCCTGCGGATAGGTAGATTGCCTCAAAGAGATAGACCCTACTCTAAGATAGAAAGTGCTTAACGTGGACACTGACTTCCTTTCAAATCCATACAAACTAACACCTGAGAAGGAAGGAGAACAACAGTACCTTTTTATCGATGTTTCTCCCTGCACGCTCCAAATCGAGCTCCAAACTCTCGCTCCTCGCTGAGTCATGTAGACAAACAAAGTACAACCACTTCCTACTCTATTGATGTTAGCTTGAAAACAGATCTATCTATCAATGATAGGTTCATGTGAAATCAGACACAAACTAGAAAGAAACAGGCCAAGCGTGTCATATTAATGAGAATAATGACAACAACACTTACAATCGTAGATGCGAATGTGACAGCTTCGTCAAGTCCCCTTCATCCAACCCTTGCTCGAAAGATCCACAATCTAGATGATAGCAACTTCACTGATCACTCTCCTCTGACTGACTGTGTGTTTCCTATGAGATCATAGGTTTCATGCTAGCAATTCTTCCTCCTCTTTTCACCACCATAGAGCCTGCTTATATAGGTTAAGAGGAGCTTAACCTCTTGAATTATTTTTAGAACAAGTTGAGGAATTCCCTCCTTAGATCAAGGATCTTCTAATGAAACCAAGAATTTGAATGCAACTGCCTTCTAAACTTGAGAGATCCTCCCCTTATTCTCCTCAACGGGCCAACTACTACCTCAAATTAGACAGCGCTCCCTGAAAAGGGGCATCAGAGCGCTATAGCACTCCCTAGGAAGCTTGAGGGGGACGCCGGCACTCCAAATATGGATAGCGCTCCTTCAGAGGGGCAGGAAAGTGTTATAATGATCCCTAAGACTTTATAGGGGAGCGTTAGTGCTCCTAAGGCTGATTTAGGGGAGCGGTCACCCCCAAAACCTTTTGTTTAAGAGCTCTTCTCAGGTGATAAAAGTTCTTTAACTTCAGTCAATCATTTTCTTCCTTCAAATCAAGTGTATGATATGTCTTAGGTGCCTCCTTAGTGTCATCATTATGGCAGTATGCTTGAATGATATTTGCGACACTTGTGAACAACTTCCAACACTTGCGAAAGTTGTAAGGAACATGCGACACTTACGACACTTGTCGAAGTGAGAAATATTGAGGTGTAACAAGCTCGACAGTTTTTCATCTTTATAGAGTTTTAAAAACACTAAAATAAGAATCCAAAGTGTTTTTTTTTGTACATTTACACCCGCAAGCCTCAAAAAGGATAAAATAATACTTGGGAATAATCTCTTGGCGAGACGAATCTCCCGCAGTGCACCTTTTTCATAAGTTGAGTCTATGAGGTCTGGAAAAGGTTTAAACTTATACCAAGGAGAAATATAGTTCATTTTTCGTAAATTTAGTTCCCCGGGCACAAAAAAGGGATAAACTAATACCTGAGAAAAATCACCCAGTGGGACGTATCCCCCGAGGTATTCCTTTTTCCTAAATAATCTATTGGCCAGAAAAATGGGTAAACTTATGCCAAATAAATGTTCTTTTTGGACCTATTAATGAGTTTGAAAGAAACAAGGTCACTCGGTGATATTTTCCTATTTAGGGAGTCTGAAAAGGGATTAAAGAAGACTCCGGGGGTGTCCTTTTTTTGTAAATAATCTCCAAGGCCCAAAAAAGAGATAAACCAAAACCAAGGAGAATGGCCCTTTTTCATAATTTTAGTTCCTCAGGCCCAAAAAGGGGTAAACTTATACCTGAGAAAACTCTCCTAGTGAACCATAGCTCCTAGGGCATACCTTTTTCGTCAATTATCCATCTGGAATGAAAAGGAGTAAACTATCATCAGAAAGATGTGCCTTCAAATTTCATTTTGACGAGCGTGAAGATAAACAAGATCACTTGACAATATTTTCAATGTTAGGGAGTCTGAAAAGAGATTAAAGGGGACTCCAAGGGGGATCCTTTTCATATGTAATCGAAGTGAGGCTGAAAAGGATAAATAATCTCTCGCTAGATGTCACTTTCATATTTTAAATGAGCTTGAAAGAAAAAAAATGATGATCTAAGGGAGTCCCATGGGTTGAGGTCAAAAAAATCATTTTAGATGAAGAAAAATGAGGCCTAAAACCATGGTCATGGTGGGGATAAAAGGACTCCCAATCCTATAGAAAACTCACACTATGGATGCCAAAATGCAATGCAAGGAACTACCTAGGGAATCCATGGAGAGGAAGGCTCTACCACCTAATTACAACACTTCTAAAGCAACATGAGAGGTTTCATGTTGCACTTCGATGGGATTGATCCTATGGAAAAGCATAAATCTTTAATAAAATGCACAATGGAAGGTGGTATAAACCTATCCTATATGAAAATGGTGAAATCATAACTTTATCACATGATGATTTTAGTACCCATGCATTAAAAATACCAAATCCAAAGTATATAAGATGTTTAAATGACCAAAATATCACTAAGAAGAACCAAAACATCCACCAAGAAAACAAAAGGGAAGAGTTCAAGGCCAAATTAGGTCAAAACAGGGTCAAAAAGTCTATAAATAGAGGTGAAAGGGGGCATTTTTACCATTGCACTTTAAAAATTCCTAAAAATAACAAAACCCCTCTTTCTTCAATTGGACATTTGGAGAGCATCGGTGGAAAAAATCGACTCATTCTTGGGTCAAGTAAGTAATCCTCTCCTTTACTTGCAATTCCTTTCATTATTTTATATTTTTAGAGGAATTTTGGGGTTGTGCACTCAAAAATTATTCACAATTGAGTGTGTACGCGTTCTTTTCACAGTCAGCATGCATATGTACATAGGATGAGACATTCTCAACAAGCATATATATGAAATTGTCATAAAAAAAGGGTGCGTACATGCTCAAAAAATTGAGAAAAAAAAGAACTAACACCCAAAATGGTTTCATGACTCGGGATGTATGTGCGTTTGAGGGAGAGAACATGGAGATGTAGAACAAATGGTTGAGGACAACCCAAAGGACTGCACTGAAACAATGTGGACTATAGAAATTCTTTCATTGTTCCTTTACATAACATCCCCAACCACCCACAGGCCAAGGTATGCTACCTGCAATCCCACCCTTGGACTTTTTTCTCTTACCGATATCTTTTTGAAATATAAGGATGCATAAAAGAAAAAATTTAATCAACATGCACAACAATATCCAATATGCATGCATAATCTAAGATTTAGTTAAACGATAATTAAAATATATAGCATAATACATTCATACACAAATAATAATATCACAACAGAGAGCACTTATCTTTATAAAAAGATGACACCAGCTCGTTGCATACCAAGGACATTCCACCCAGTTGTAGACACCACTGCTCCAAATCTCAACAACAGTGTCACCCCCGAGCCATGGCTATGAATCCACAAGGACATTTCCAGAGTGTACTTGGGTTTCCAAACCAACCATCTCTCAATCTCTCATAGGTTTCCCAACACCCACAACAATCCAAGTACCCAACTCTCTTCTACCCATCCTGTGCCGCCCAAGAGAATGGACCTCCACCCTTCTCTGCCACATAGTCCCTCAGGTAGTCCTTCTCCTTTTTCGAGGCCCTCCATCATAGTTGATCCAGAATATCAATGCTGGAACTCTCTGGACTCGCAATTGTGAGAAAAACATGACACATGCCAACGCATCTCAGACATGCAGGCCCCAAGTCATGGATAGATTTCACCAACGACCATTACAACCAACTATCCCATGGCTAATTCTCAACAGTTTGGTTCCCTTTCCCAAGCCAAGACGCGGATGAGGATGGATCAATGAATGGGTAATTGGGTGTATGAAATTGCATGAGGGAAAATGAATGAACGTACATGAAATCAGAGAACAAGCGATCAGTCGAACCCCCCCATCAGACCAGAGGCGGGTTTAAGTAACTTCGAGGGGAATCAAGAACCTCCTAGCCTTCCCCAAGAAGCTCACGTAATCGACCCCTCCCCTAGGAAAAAAGGGTAATTAACGTAGGAATAAACACGTAGTCCCTCAAGCCCCCTCTCTTGTGGAATCATATCCCCCTATAACTCTAGGCCTTGTCCGTCTAGCAGCCAACGATGTATTTATTATTAATACTGATAAAAAACATTACATGTCTTGGGCACTGTTATCACTGAAATTTCGTCTGCAAATGCTTACAAGAATTCAGCATCGTCAAACAATTATGAAGTCATCCATGGACTTGAATCAACACAAAAGCATTCATAAAGGGTCAAAAAATATACAAAATAGTGAGAAATTGAAGGGCGCTATGAAGACATTGGGCGCGCATGCACATGTGCAAAACCGAAACACAAGATTCTCTCACATGCGCACGATGCGCGACTGTTGTCGCAAAAATCCGCGCACATGAGAAACGATGCATTTATGAGAGTGGTCGGCCTCCCACCCACTTTTGGTTCAGCTTCCAAGCTGATTTGACACTCAAATCTGGACTGGATTCGACTGGATGGCTGGTCAAAGACCTAGAAATGGCCTAATTAGCCTCTTTACACACTACAAACTAGTTGAACAATAGCTCAAAGGAATGCTATAAAAAGGCCATGGATACACTTCATTTTTCAAGGAATTTCATAGCAAAGTTATGCTATCACTATTCTCTTAAGGACTCTTCTATCCTTGCCAAGAGTATACTTGCATCATTGCTTTGGGAAATCCATCTCATCATTGAGTGGATTAGCAAAGAATTCTTTCACCATTTTCATTTTCCTTTTCAAAGTTGTAAGAAGAGCTTACTTGTGGGGGTCCAAGAGCCCTCCCTTGGAGGAAGAAGGGACTCATAGTCCCTTTCCTTCTCGGTGTTTTATTTCACTAATATTATCCTTATCATTGGTGACATGGGTCTCATTGTTTCTTTTGTCCGTATGTCCTTATGTTTATAAATTTAGTTGTTATTTTATTTCTTAGTTTAATTCTTAGTTGTTGTTTTATATTTCTTTTTCTAACCCTTTTCCTTACAGCTATCCTGCTCATCAAACCCAACTGAGCTTGCAAGCACCTCTATTTTTCTCACTAAGGTGACGAAAGAGGCACAACAGATTGGCGACTCCACTGGGGAAAGGTATCAATTTCCTACCCCATTTGGGTTTTTCTAGCTCTTCTTTTGGTTTATTTAACTTGCAGGTGCACTAACCGGCCTAAGCCGACCTGCCAATCATCCACTTCCAAGGTGAATTGAGAGAATTCCATCTAGAATTTTCATTCATGGATGTGTGTCACCTATGCATGGGTTTTTAGGCCCAAAGACGTGCATCATGCACACATGCACTTAAGTCACAATTCTTTTCTGCACACATGTACTTATTGACTTTTCTCTGTCTGCGCACATGCACTCTGTGTGCCTCTGTCTCCATTGAGACCCATGCATATATGAAAAAATTCACCTTGTAAAGTTGTTGAGATGTGGGGAAGGCCATTTGCCTTCTTAAAAATGATTTCAAGCATGTTTTAAAGCTGCACCACACTTAGTCCCCTCGTCATATAAAGGGGCTAGTCAAAACACATAGGCACTTAGGGGGTTAAAATCAATTTCCTCTTTTTCTTTCATTTTCGCCACATGGATGGCTTGTTTTGACTCACAATATAAGTTGGAAATCATTTTTAATCACATTTAACTTGCACTGGGACCAGAAGTTGGATAACAATCACTTATTATGCTCTTCTCTCGCGCATCCAAGCGATCTTGAGAATCAGAAAAAGATTGTGAAATGATTTCATCTCCCTTAAAGAACATTAAAACCTTTAGGAGAGGCCAACAACGCTTCTTGGGACTCCTCTTAGTTTCTTTTTTCAAACACATCTTAATATTGTAATGGGACCATACATGCCCACATGCTACAAAGATAGGATAGTGTTGAAATTTTCTTTCTTAGATCAAATCACTAGGGAAGTTTAAAGGTTTTGTAATAGGCCCATACATGCCCACATGATCAATCTAGGATAGTTTCAAATCTTTTATTAGATTACATCACAATAGGGAGTT
>SNQJ01S0001226.1:286509-297695 GCA_010110895.2 Picea sitchensis
ACATAGCTTCTTCTTGAAACGTGGAGGTCAAAGTAAGTTTCCTCCAAAGGGATTCTAAAAACACCCCACCCTTTTCTTGACGAAACTATCCACTCCCATTTTAATTCAACGAGGTTGGTGCACACCCCCAACCTCTCAAAACAACTACATCTAAATTTTTTTCTAAAAACTCACTAAGTTTTCTTCCACAGGAGGTGCCAAAAGAATTTTTTTAGTCTAGGTAGGATTTCGGGGATAGGCATCCAAATAACTCCCTGTTATCTAGTTCTCACATTGTCAAAAACATAGAAGTTGTCAAATAGGGAACTGAAAATCCTCCAAGTCAAGTGTTCCTAACACCATAAAGCAGGGAGATACCCATGAAGGTTTGAAGGCTGAGGTTCGGTTGTTCTGTGTGTCCCCCCTTGAGGCACCCACCTCTTGGACGGGATCCAGCCCGTGACCCATTTCTTAGGCCAAAAATCTAAATGTCGCACTTTGACTGAGGTACCTAGTGACCAAATTTTAGGACATCTACCCAGGTGGAAATTATGGGCTGCAATTGCACCTTGATTGGATTTTGTGTGGCTATTGGGAAATATCGCCAGCTCTTTCGAGATATGCCCCCTTTACCCCTCATTATAACTAATTATTTCATCCTTCACTAGTTTCTCTTCTGGTGACTTCAGACCCCACTGTTGAGTACTATTGGAAGAACTAGTGCTATTTGAGAGGAAGGACGTTACGTCTTCTAGGACACGAGAATTTGTTTTCTTTGATTCCCCATGTAGACAAAACCCACTTATCCACATATATGCTTCTTTTTCAAAATACTTTATGTATGATTCACTTCTGACTACATTTTGATTTGGATATATATATTGTGTAAAGTTCAAAATTTGCAAACACAAAGGCTCTTATTTCTTTATTACTCTCACCACCATTTTCACACATTCACTCAACTAGTTGGACATCATAGGGGACCCATAGAATCCCCATCATTCACGACGCTTACTAAACTTCCCTCCTATCTTAGGGGGAGTGTCTGGTCTTGCCCACTCATCGGCACCACCTTCACACACTCCTATAAGTGCTACTATTTTAGGACCAGCTTTGCTTGGTTCCACATTACTTGGGTCCACTTCCCAAAGTCCTTCGTCCACTCGCTCTCCTTTACACAGAAGTGGGGGACCAACTTCCTCTCAAGGGGGACGTGCCAACCCACCTAGCCCCCCTCAAGGGTCAAGTTCACAACACACTTACACCATGGCTAGAGATAATCCTCCCCCCCCACTACAGATGCCATATTTGGCCTCTCTCAACATACCGGACCTAAGAAAACTCACCAATGATCCTATATTGCATGACCCCACATGGCCTGCAATGCCCACCAAACTACCTTCAGACATACCCAAGTTTGAAGGGAAGGCAGGCGATGACCCTGACAACCATGTCATGACCTTTCACCTATGGTTCTCTTCCAATAACATTATGTATGATTCCATCAGACTGTGATTATTTCAACGCACACTCACTAGCCCATCGACCAAATGGTATGTAGATGAAAAATTAGGGTCCCATGCAACTTTCATGTCCTTGGCCAAAGCATTCTTGACCTTCTTCCAATTACTAATCCCCCACGACAATGGTCTAGAACTACTCTCTAATTTCAAACAAACCTTAGCCACACATATCGTTGATCACATTCATGAGTGGTGTAGGAGACGTAGTTTGTGCAAAGCATAAACCACTAAGCAACAATGTCTTNGCTCAACAGTATGACCTCATCTATGCACAGTCAGGGTACTTATACACTGTACTTCCTGATCTCCCAAAACCTGTGCCATTTGGCCAAGACAAACCTGGGATGTCTCACTCAGCAGACAGACTGATTGGTAACACCACTCACCATGGTCCACAACCCTAACAACCACCAATGTATGGAACACCTCAATACTCGCTGCCATACGGGGGAAATTCTTATTACCCCCCACCCCCTTATCAACAACCATACCCTGTTTCTATGCCTCCACCCATCAATGGGCCACCGTCGACACTCCCCATACACCCACCTATTCAAACGAGTTCGGGTACCCCCTCTACCTAACCTTATAGTACTAGCGAAAGCACCACACCTTCCTATGTACCTTATGGATCGTTACCCCCATAGAATCCATACTTTCCATTTCCTAGTCCCCCACAACCCATGGCTCCCCCACATCCTCATGCTGGGGTGAATTTTGTTCAACCCTCTCCCATTCAGCAATATCAAAATTTCGAACAGCTGAATATGGAAAATCCGACCCATCCGTCGAAAAATGCCAAGAAGAAAGTATGAAACAAGAACAACAACAACCCAGGTCAAGGTGGGCTTCAACCCCAGCAGAACCAACCTACTGGGGGCAACCAGAACCAAGGGAATCAGAAGCCCTAGGGAGGCAATAATAATAGGCGTCAAGGGAGAAATAACAATACTATTAAAACCAACTTCCCTTGTGCCCTTTGCGGTGACTTTGGTCATTACACTCATCATTGCCCCCAAATCGTTGATTTCAAATGGTTGAAAGACTCAGGTAGTCTACCCCATCCTCCATCACCACCTGTCCCTCAGCAGGCACCACAAAAATACGTGCAACAACCCCCCCCTGTCATGCTGCAGAATCCTATTCCACACCAAGGTGTGATAAACACCCAACAAGACACGCAACATCCCCCACCTCAGGTGGGATAGTACCTCAACCCAAACAATCCAACAGATCACACGATCCTCCTCACTAGTGAGGAAGAAATCCTTCTGCAAACATGTAATCGTCAGTATCATGCATCCACTGAGTCTCCTCCCATCCCTCCAGAGACAAACCCTGCATCGACGGGACCCCCGTTGGTGATCCCTCGCCCTAACACAGAGCCACCTCTTCACATCCCTCGCATCCCATTACGCAGGAATGTCCACAACCCATGGGCTAGGGTAGCTCACAATTATAGTTTAGTTGATGACTTAGCACAATCCTCGACTGCCATGTCAGTCTTAGAAGTCCTTCAGACTTGTCCCACTCAGCAAAAATATTTAGTTTCTGCCTTGGGGTAAGTCAACCCCACAGATACTCGAATCATTACATTTGGTCTCGACAACAGAGAACCTCACCTTCCCACCTTGATTGCTTTTCAAATCCCAGTCAAAATATGAAACATCACAGTTCATCGGTGTATCATCGATGAAGGTGCATCTACATGCATTATGTCTAAATCAGTATGGCAGAAACTTGGTTCCCCTGAACTCATACCCTCTGCCATCACCTTACGAGCTTATGATGGACGACCATCATCTCTTGAAGGGCTCTTCCAAAATGTCCCCGTAGAACTCGGGGGAAAAACCATTCTCATCGACATCAAAGTTATCGACGCCCCACTCGATTATAATATCCTGTTTGGTCATAGCTACATGTACGCTATGAAGGCAGTTGCCTCTTCCATATTTCAGACAATGATGTTCCCCCACAATGGAAAGATCTTTACCATTGACCAAGTCTCACATTACAAGCCTAACCCATCTGCCAACATCGATAACATTCTTCCTCTCATCCACACGAGTCATGACGCATACCCACTCGTCGAGATGGGCCTTGGAATTTTCAAAGATCCATCATTGTTAAGAACTTACCATGGAGCACCACTGCTCCTTCATCCTTCCAATCAAGTATGCGTCATATCATCTAACAGAACTCACACAAAGGATACCCTTCCTCCTACGGAGGCTTCTATCATATCTGACGTCCCACTAGTCCCAGAACTTCCCCCTGAAGAGCCTCCTATGAACTCGTCGACCCCACCAGTCCATGATTTCACCTCTCCCCAAGGACATATCCCAGTTTGAGAGACAGTTCCCCAAGCCATCACCCAAATGCCCTTATTTTACCCTCCATCAGGCATCGAATCTTTCCAAGTAGCCGCAACGCTTACCCTACCTAATATGGTGTTAGCAATTCTAGTTTGGTATTTACATCCACCAGAGATGGTCCCTCGAACATCCCTCCCCCCCAAAATGGAAGGAATCCCAATGACGATTCCCATACTTACTCCCACCATACCCTCTACACCCCCACTCACTAACCACCCTGCCACAGCTAGGGGTAGGAGAAAGAAGAAGGAGCCCATAGCTCCACTTCCTCCACGCATCCAACCTCCTTGCGCATTATGTGAGAAAGATGGACACCAAACCAACAACTTCCCATATCTACCAGAGTTATGGAATTTGATTCCACTCAATCAAACTCCCCCAACACTCGTTGCTATAGCTAGTACTGCCACTACCACCCCCCATTCTAGTAGTAAAGGGTTGCGAACCAAATTGACTTGTGCTATATGTTCTTAATATGGCCATTATACCCACCATTGCCTAGCATTACCATGCTTTCGATAGACATTATCCACAGTATGCCAAAGCTTCTAGAGCAACCCCAGTCCCACTATGTCATCCTTACCAACAATCACTGACATCCATTATGTCACAACTTCAGTCAATGAACGTATGAGATGCCCTTTCTCTCTATGTGAATCATTAGATCATTTTACATACCAGTGTCCTATGATCATTGATTACAGGCAACACCAATTGACCCTGCTTCAACGACCCACAGAGTTGATAATTGACCTTACCTCTTCACTAGAGGTTCTTCATGTCATTTCTCCCAAACCCGAGGCCCTTCCAACACCTCCATGGTTCTTAGATGACTTATCTGAGGATTCACCCCCCAACCCCCCCAACTCTCCCGCTTATCACCCTATGGAAATTTTACACCCAACTACCACAGGTACTCCTTAGTACTTCGATATTTAGTTTATGACAAGCGAACCATCACCTTGCATCATTCCCCCTGCTTCTTCATCACCAGGGGGCAGCCACACAACCACACTCACCAATATCACTCTTCATGACCCCTTGTATTCCCATCACTTCCACTGTGACAAGGACATACTCGAAGAGTTAAACAACCCAGACTACCCATGGGATGCGCTACACCACCGTGCACTCTTCTTTCCACAAGAAGCCCTCACGCCTCCTAACCAACACCCCATCTACGCAGTCGAAACCAAGGATTTTATCCCATCAGGGCCTATCGACTGGTTCAAAAACCCCATTCTTGCCCCTGATGCTTTTGAAGAAGGAAACATGGCCAACATTTCCTCGACCATTAAAATCGACATTTCCATCAAAAATGGCGTCGTCGAGGAAATCACCATTGGATTTTCTTGCACTCCTCAAGAAATCACCGCCTATAAAACCCTCTTCCAGGAATATCGGGATATTTTTGCTTGGTCATACATGAAAATGCCTAGCCTAGATCCCTCTATCGTCGAACATCGCATCGACACCTAGCTTGACATTACACCATTTCCTCAAAAACAACGACCGCTACACCCATCCAAAGCAGCGGCCATCAAAGCCAAAATTGACAAATTACATGCTGCCGAGTTCATTTACCCCATTGCCTATACATCATGGGTTTCCAACTATGTACCCGTTAACAAAAAACAAGGCACTATCCACGTCTTCATGGACTTTCACAATCTCAATCACGCATGTCCCAAAGACAACTTTCCAATGCCTTTCATCGACCAAATTATCAACGACTGTGCAGGCCACGAGGCCCTATCCTTCATGGACGGGTTCTCTGGTTATAATCAAATTCAAATTCACCCAGCCGATTAGTACTAAACCACATTCACTACCCCTTGAGGGACTTTTTCATATCGTGTCATGCATTTTGTCTTAAAGAATGCTGGCACAACTTTCCAACGGGCTATGCCATACATTTTTCACGATCTAGCTCATATCATCCTCACATACTTGGATGACCTCACAGCTCGATCCAAGAAACACACCCAACATCTTGATGATTTACGAATCATCTTCCAATGGTGTCGTCAGTACAACATCCGCTTGAATCCTCTCAAGTGCATTTTCTACATCACCGCAGAGCGCCTCCTCAGATTCATTGTTTCTCAAAGAGGTATTACCATGGACCCCCTCAAAGTCCAAGATATCACCGAAATTCCACCTCCCCAGAATTTACGTCAACTTCAGAGCCTACAAGGCAAGGCTAACTTTCTACGATGATTTGTCCTAGACTACACCATTCGTGCACACGGTTTCCTTCGCTTGCTACGTCACGACATCCCATTTCACTGGGACGAACATGCCCAACAGTAATTTGAGGATCTTAAAATGGCACTCTCCAATGCCCCTTTAATTAGTGCACCTGACTACAATCGCGACTATATCCTCTACGTATCAGCATCAGTTGTTTCAGTAGCAGGAGTTCTCATTCAGCTAGGTGATGACAATCATGAGCATGTCATTTATTACGTTAGTAAAAACCTCTCAAGCCACCCCTGAAGTATAAACATGAGGAGAAACTAGCTCTTGCAGTCATCCTCACAATCCAGAAACTGCACCACTACATTCTGCTTCGCACAACCAAGGTTGTAGCAGATTCCAACCCTATGCAATACTTGCTCAATCGTCAGCAAATTAACGACAAATTTGCTCGATGGATCATTATCCTTCAGGAGTACGATCTTGAATTCTCAACAACCAAGAGCAAGAAAGCCCTCATTCTCATCAAACTTGTCACAACCCTCCCCTCTGACACCACCAGTGCCCCCGTCAATACCAACTTTCCCGATGAACATATCTTTTACATCACTTCGGATGATCCTTGGTACGACGACCTTCTCATCTACCTTTGAACTCAAAAGTTCGGTAACCACCTTTCACAAGATGATCGTCATTGTATTCACCATCAAGCCCCCTACTACCTCCTCATTAGAGACATCCTATACTGGCGAGGGGTCGACACCATTCTTCATCGATGCCTGACCATTGACGAGGCTGATAGAGTCTTGAAAAACTGCCACAACGGCGCATGTGGGGCCCATCTTTCGGGAATATCCACTGCTCAAAAGATTATCCGAGCAGGTTTCTTTTGGCCTACCTTGTTTCACGATTGCATTCACGCCGTGAAACGATGTGAGCAGTGTCAACTTTACACCAACAAAGCTTGAGCACCACCTTCTCTTCTTCATCCAGTCATCATTGCCAACCCTTTTTGTAAATGGGGCATCGACTTCATGACTTGTAATCCCCCCTCCAGCAATGGTCACAAATACATTATTGTCGCAGTCGATTACTTCACCAAATGGGCAGAAGCTATGCCCACCTTCAACAACACTGCTGACACCACAACACATTTTTTCTTTAACTACGTCATATCTCGCTTTGGAGTACCACTCCAACTTGTTTCCGATCATGGGAAACACTTCAAGAATGAGATTTTTGTCGAACTCTCATCTCGGTTAGGATTCTCTCATGAGCTTGCCTCACCATATTACCCTCAGTCTAACGGACAGGTCGAAGCAGTTAACAAGGTCCTCAAAACCATGTTACAGTGCACGGTTAATAAACATAAGACCAATTGACATCATATGTTATTTTCCGCGCTATGGGCTTATCGTACGGCTATGAAAACAGCTACTAGTTTCACACCATTTCATCTAGTCCATGGGGTTGAAGCCACTCTTCCCATTGAGTGCGAAATTCCCACCCTATGCACCGCAATTGAGCTATTACCTGACACTGCTCCAATGGAGCAGTGCTTACTGAACTTAGAGTCTCTGGATGAAGATCGTCGATCTTCATTATAGAACAATGACACAGCTAAAAAATGATCAAAGGCTACCTTTGATCACCATGTCAACCTTCACTCATTTCGTGAAGGCGACCTTATCCTGGCTTACGATATTGCTCATGATACCTTTGGCCATGGAAAATTCGAGTCACTGTGGCATGGCCCATACATTATCCAACATTGCCTCACCAAAGGCGCATACATCCTAGCCTCTCCCGAAGGCCTCTCTCTCAAAGAACCCATCAACGGGTTGTATTTAAAGAAATTTTATGCTTAAACATAATCATTATACTTTAGGTTATTTCTTTTATAGTGTTTTTAATCTTTTTTCCATCCCTCACATCTAAACTATCATTTGTGCTATTGATAGATGCTTCCTCCACCAGCCTACCACATCGGTTACGCTGAGGACGCCAGCCGTTGGACACAAAATCTTGCTTCATCTGCTTGGGCTCTCTACACCCCCTCACATGAAATTCTCCATTCGATCAGCATATGTTTGGGTTCAGCGACCAACAACCAAGCCAAATACACTGCCGTCATTGGCCTCCTAGCTGATGCCCAGCATCATAGTATTCATCACCTTAGCATCTTTCTCGACTCTCAACTAGTCGTTCTCCAGCTCAACAATGTGTACCGCGTACGCGATCCTTGCCTCTTTCACAAATACCTGTAGGTTAGACTGTTATCTCAACATTTTGATTCCATTACATTTACACATATTCCAAGATGATTGAATCAAATTATAGATAACCTAGCTAATATTGTGTTAGACTGGCATATATCACATCAAGCTATCTCTACACATACATAAACATATCAACAACCTGTCATAGCATATATAGATTAGACATCATCAATACATTAACAAAACACATGTAAACACCACATCGATCTCAAAATGTATACTCATGTATATATCGAAAGGTCAACAGTGCCATCCAAATGTTTACATACAAAAATACAAGTATCTGCAGGCCAGTGAAGCACCTCGGTACAAAATGGGTTGACCAGCCTATATACAAAAACACATCAATACATAGAGCACCACTCAAGGTGCCTCTAGAGCACCACCACCTACCCCTCCCTCAGGCAGTGGTTGCCCACCCCCTACCGGTCCCTCTTTCCCTAGAGGTAGTCGTCCGGTCATCGCAACACTAGCTACTGCTACCCGTCGTACCACGGCCCGCCATGGCGGCGAAACCCCCACACACTATTCCA
Organism: Picea sitchensis; assembly: GCA_010110895.2. NCBI lineage: Eukaryota > Viridiplantae > Streptophyta > Pinopsida > Pinales > Pinaceae > Picea > Picea sitchensis. The sequence continues at coordinate 295,398 of SNQJ01S0001226.1, forward strand.
GGATGCCCTCATCCTAGATGCGTGACCACATGCCTTTAGGCATGCCCTGTAACACCGCCTCTAGGCGACGACGTATGTCCTCAAAATCTACTCCGACATCCGCCGGAGGAGCATGTGATGGCCCAGCACAAGGGTCATCAAACCAGCATCTCCACGCTGCTCTCTCTAGATCAGCTGGTAGCACCACGACGTCCTCATGCCGATGTCTCTCTCCAACATGCAACCCTCCCTGCGGCAGTCTCTCTGGCTCTTAACGAGCTGACGCTCTCTACAATTCCACCTCATGCCCGTGAGGTGCCACATCTGCACATACAAACAAGCAATAGATAGTATCAAAATCTATATCATATACATATATCATGCTATCTCAAATAAAAACCATATATATCAACATCATCAACATACCTCGACGGTCAAACACCTCCCCTATAGGTAGAACCATGTCTGGATCCTCCTGGAAGTCAACCCTGACATAGGGGTACTATAATATCACCTGCGACATCTACCGCCACACCTACGCCACCTCAGCAATAAAGACGTGGCCACCCTCACCACCACCATAGCGAAGCAAAACAGTTGACCACTACTTTAGTCGCAGCTCTCGTGCCCCAGGTGCACCCAATAAAATCCTCGGGCGCAACATAGGGACCCTCTCCAAAAACTAGGCCACCAGGATGGACTTGAAGGAAAACTCTCCAATATCCGTGGACCGATAGTGGTCCAGCTACCCTACCATCCTAGCATGCAGTGTCAGCCCCCAGGTGAAGTGCTCACCGGCCAACACTCTCTCCATCACAATCAGCTGGCCACCACTGATCCGCTGCGTCGCCAACGACCCATAAACTCTCACAATCATCGTTGCTATGCATCGATGTGCTAGGGCATCCATCGCCCCAATGCTCACGACAATGTCAGACATAAATTTCAGCCTTGAATAGTATCTCTGACCAAATTTCGCTAGCAACACATCCCTCGATAACACCGGCTCCGCCGGTAGGGGCATTCCCCGAAATGGGAGGCCAGTCAAAAAGTACACATCCTCCACTGCAGTGAAGGCAATCCGCTCTCCCCGCACTATGAAACAATGCAGGTCTAGATTCCACATCTAGATAAGGAACTGAAAGAGATACTCCTGCACCGATATCAACGGGCACTCAAAGAACTTCAACAGCCCAGAGGCTGCCAAAGTCGCATGTACACCTGACTCCTCAATAGCCATGGTGTCTCGCAGCTGGGACCAATCCCACTCTCACCAACCAACCAGCATCGTGCACAAAGCTCACCTGTAACCACATAAAATAGTCCTCAGTCAGCCAAATGGACCATCAACAACATCAAAAAGATAAGTTTTACACCTGCCAACCTTGCCTCCAAGGCGTGACTATTTAACCCACAGGTGTGCACACGTGCACGCCTGTTCACTCCACAGGCGTGCACATATGTGTGCCTGTTCACTACACAGGTGTTCTCTCAAGTGCACCTATCCATCCTTCAGGTGCGTATGCGTGCACGCCTGCTCAACTTACAGGCATGCTCTAGAGCGTGCCTATCGAATACACAGCCGCGCACACATGCCCAACTGTACAGCCGACAGGTGCGCACATAGTGTGCCCCCTTTTTTGTCTTATCGGTGCCCCCATGCATGTATATCTAGTGGGAAGGCACGCACATGTGTGTGCCTACTTCTGGATCACCCACGCACGTGGGGTCCACACTCATCAAACCCTCTGTACGGCCCTCCATATAGCCCCTGCCCAGAAAATGAAACTCTACTTCTATACAGGATGATCAGACCACTAACCTGAAGCTCACTGGTCCTCGATCGGATGCCTCATCCTCCCAGAATCTCCAAATCTCTTATGAATACTTCTCGTCCTGTCACTATAGCAGCAAGTACAAATGAGGTGGCAATGTGGGCCCTAAAGCTATATATAGGCCTTTTTTTCCAAACTTCCACTCACCATTCCAGGATCTCCAGGCGTCCATTTATCGATCCGTCTTTAGCCACGGGATCAACATCTCGTCATCTACATCATGACAATCCCTTGGGCTCTTTTTATCCTAATCCCCTAGGACACCATTTTTCATACCCTGACCAGGTACGCATGCACATATTCAAAATTATCAAATACATGCTCATATATTCGATTCTCTTCAGATATTGTTCACGTCGGGTATTATTTTCATGTGTGCAGGTACATGATCATCATACATCAACACAACCCCTTCAGGTATATACTCAACACTGGCATGTAGTCATTCCCTCTGAATCTCACTTACATTTCCAGTCACACCCTC
>SNQJ01S0001226.1:303971-317257 GCA_010110895.2 Picea sitchensis
TGCTTTTGACACTCATGTTGTTTTTCAAAACCCTTTAGGGATGGGAGTCCCGATAGTCTTACATCATGTCGCAAATCAGCCACATACTCCTTCTCCCCATTTTTCTAGCTTTCCCAATGGACTCCTAGATTATCTCTTCACAGTTCTATTTTTGACTGCACCTCCGTAGTATCATAAACCCTTCATTTAATCCACAATCCGTTTGCCCATCTACAAATTTCCCTTCATTTCACCTACCTCATACAAAAACCCGCCCATGGGGCCCCCACCCTCCACCAGTTCTCCAAGAAAATTGTTCCCTACCTGGGCCAACCATCTCACATTGGGGCACCCGTTTCTATATTTGTACACTTATCCCAAATTATTCTTTATTTATTGTACAAACGCCTTTGTTTCCAGCAGCTACATTACCTTTTTGTCGTCACCTTTGATGACCTTCTTCCCTTTTTGGCAAAACGCAACCCATGTCACCCTTGGTTGGGGCACTACTTATCATTTACCCTTGATGACATCATCCATATCTTTAGAGTACCCCACAGACCACTTATCTCTGCCCTCTGAGTTTATTCACTTTGTCCCGCCTCTGGCACAACTTATCCCCTGTCTTGCTATCCCCCTGACACTCGACCTCGTCGAATGGGTGCGACCACTTTTATCTCACATATACTCCAACCAAGGGTAGTCTTGAGTCTTCCTACATCTTGACTTTGTCCATGTACCTCCTCCACTTCCTAACCTCACCTAGTATATTTCACAAAGACATTTTCTTCTGGGAGTCACGTCCCCCTTTTTGTCGACATCAACACAGTTTTCCAGAAGGGCGACAGTATCTTGATTCTCATTTCCCATCTAATGAGAGATCTCGGATGGAACAGGGAGAACCACAATTACTCCCTACTGTCATTGACCCCCATAACATTCGATGTCAACACTTTCTCATGTTATGGTGGGTCTTAATATGTGACTATTGCAGTTAGTTCTTTTACCTGCCGAAGACCTCTGAACTTGGCTGGGCTATCAATGCCTACAGAATTCATGATACTTCTTACAGTTGTCACTACCTGCTATTCATAGTATGTTCATCTAAAGAATTGTCTTCTTCATTTATCACGACTACCCCTGAGGGCGTTGCAGTTGTCTACACCAACACTTCATTCCTCTTTTTGAGTTACATGACATGAGCATGGGGCATGCCCACCTCGTTTGTACATAGTTTATTTTATACACACCTCATGGAAGGTTGGGTTCTACCGGTTCCTTTTTCCCTCCAATGGATCTCTCTAGACGATCCCACTATTGCTCTCTCTTACAACACAACACTCTCAGTAAAAGAAACATTGATGGATTTTGGCTATACATATGCTCCTAACCTCATCCATCAGGGGGCATCTGTTATCACTGAAATTTCGTCCACAAATGGTTACAAGAATTCAGCATCGTCAAACAGTTATGAAGTCATCCATGGACCCGAATTAACACAAAAGCATTCATAAAGGGTCAAAAACTATACAAAATAGTGAAAAATTGAAGGGCGCTATGAAGACACTAGGCACGCGCACACATGCACGAAACAAAAACAAAAGATTCGCACACATGCGCATGATGCGCCACTGTTGTCGCAAAAATCCACGCACCTGAGAAACAATGCATTTATGAGAGTGGTTGGCCTCCCACCCACTTTTGGTTCAGCTTCCAAGCTGATTTGACACTCAAATCTGGACTAGATTCAACTGGATGGCTGGTCAAAGACCTAGAAATGCCCTAATTAGCCTCTTTACACACTACAAACTAGTTGAACAATAACTCAAAGGAATGTTATTAAAAGGCCATGGATACACTTCAATTTTCAAGGAATTTCATAGCAAAGTTATGCTGCCACTATTTTCTTGAGGACTCTTCTATCCTTGCCAAGAGTATACTTGCATCATTGCTTTGGGCAATCCATCTCACCCATTGAGTGGATTAGCAAAGAATGTTTTCACCATTTTCATTTTCCTTTTCAAAGTTGTAAGAAGAGCTTACTTGTGGGGGTCCAAGAGCCCTCCCTTGGAGGAAGAAGGGACTCATAGTCCCCTTTCTTCTCTGTGTTTTCTTTCACTAATATCAGCCTTATCATTGGTGACATGGGTCTCATTGTTTCTTTTGTCCTTATGTCCCTATGTTTATAAATTTAGTTGTTGTTTTATTTCTTAGTTTATTTCTTAGTTATTGTTTTATATTTCTTTTTCTAACCCTTTTCCTTGCAGCTGTCTTTCTCAGCAAACCCAACTGAGCTTGCAAGCACCTCTATTTTGCTCACTAAGGTGACAAAAGAGGTGCAACAGGCACACTGGCATTTTAGTAATTTTTTGGGCACTCTGGCCTCTCATCATTATAACAATACATTATTTAAAATGCGGGTTTGAAACCTGGGGTGTTACATCCCCTCCCCCTTATTTTGGCACTCTCCTCAGCGCATATACAAAATAGAGATCAAAATCTCAAATTTATTCAAAAAGCTATGGGTACTCTGCCCGGATGGAATATTCATGCTCCCAGGTAGCATCTTTAGGACCGTAGCAGGTCCACTAAACTTTTACCAACTCCATAATTTGATTCTGGACCATTTTTATCTTTTTGTCCAATACCCGTACTGGCTTAACCTAAAAGTCTCCCTCTGTCTCTACTTGAATCATATGCCAATCAATAACATGGTTAGGATCATGTACATATTTATTTAGTAAAGAGACATGAAATACATTATGAACATTCATGGAAGCAGGCAATGCAAGCATGTATACAACTGGCCCTATCTTGTCCAATATTTCAAACGGACCATAGAATCTGGCTGCCAACTTTGTACAACTACCCAATTTCAATGAGATTTTCTTGGGCTTCACTTTCAAAAGAACATGATCTGCTACTTTAAATTCTCTAGTTGTCATGTTCTTGTCTACATAAACTTTCTGTCTATCCTGAGTTGCCTTTAAATTTTGCTTGATCTTGACCACCTGGTCTTCCATGTCCTTGAGCAACTCTGGCCCAAGTACCACTCTATCTGATGGGTTGTCCCAGATCACTAGAGTATTGCATTTCCTACCATACAAGGCTTCAAATGGGCTCATTCTCAATGAATATTGATACCCATTATTATATGCAAACTCAACCAAGTGTAAGTAATCTTCCCACTTAGATTTCTTATCCATCACATACATTCTCAGCATGTCTTCAATTATTCAATTGACTCTCTCTGTTTACCCATCTATCTGGGGATGATATGATGTGTTAAATTTTAGATTTTTTCCAAATCCTTTAAACAATCCCCTCCATAAATTGGAGGTAAAATTTGTATCTCTATCCGAGACGAGTGTCCTATGTATCCCATGCAACCTAGCAATTTCCTTCATGAAAAGTTCTGCAATATTAGCTGTTGTATGCATTTTCTTCACAAGCACAAAATGAGCAGCCTTTGTTAATTTTTCAACCACCACCATGATTTAATCATGTTGCTTATTCATTATGGGTAATCCTGTGATGAAATCCATGGTGAACACTTCCCATTTATTCTCTGGAATTGGCAATGGCTGCAGCAAACCTGCTGGGTGCCTATGCTCAGTCTTCACCTTCTGACATTCCGTACATTAAGTGATGTAATCAACAACATCCTTCTTCATTCCCAACAAAAAGAACTGGCTTCTTACTGCTTTAATTGATTTCTAGTAACCAGGATGTCTAGCATAAGGAACATCATGCATTTCCTTAAGTACCAAATTCCTCAGTTCTCCGGAACTAGGAACATAGATTCTGTTTTTATGCATGAGTAATTAGTCTTTCTTTATCTCATACTCCTTTATTTTCTGTTGTGCATCTCCTTGTTGTAAGTTTTCCTTTACCTGTAGGTAATGTTGATCTGTAACAAGACCATCTAAAATTATGTTCTTCAAGTCTGAATGATGCATACTAACAGTAGTATCATGCATGAGATGCACTCTCCTACTAAGTGCATCAACAACTTTATTCTCCTTCCCCTTAATATGCTTGATATTGAAGTCATGTTCACTTAAAAATTCTATCCATCTTGTTTGCTTGGCATTCAAGGTCGGCTGTTCAAAAAGATACTTTAGGCCAATGTGGTCTGTTCTTAATTCAAATTTCTTCCCCATGAGATAATGCCTCCACATCCTCAAGGCATGAACAATGGAAGCAAGTTACAAGTCATGGGTGGCATAGTTCCTCTCATGTTCCTTAATCTTTCTGGAATCATATCCAATGACATGTCCATTTTGCGTGAGGACTCCCCCAAGTCCTTCCTTACATTCATCTGTGCATACCACAAAACTTTCCTTTGGGTCAACAATCTTTAACACAGGTGTACTAGTAAGTAATTCCTTCAACATATTAAAATTATTTTCACACTTGAGTGTCCATTCAAATTTAGTTCCCTTCTTTTGAAAAGAAGTGATGGGATGAGAAATATTAGAGAACCCTACTATGAACCTTCTATATTAGTCAACTAATCCCATAAAATATCTAACGTCTGACACATTTCTGGGTGTTGGCCACCCTCTAAAGGCTTCGATCTTCTCTGGATCTACTGCTATGCCCTGCTCTAAAATAATGTGTCCCAAGTAATGGATCGTCTTTTGATAAAAGGAACACTTACTCAAATTGGCATACAATTGATGTTTTCTCAGCACTTGCAATACCAGTCTTAAGTGATGTTCAGGCTCCTCTTCAGACTTAGAATAGATACATATGTCATCCATGAATAATATGACAAACGTTTCCAAATAATTTATGAATATGTCGTTCATTAAGGACATGAAGACAACTAGTGCATTGGTCAATCCAAATGGCACCACTACAAATTCATAATTCCCATACCTGGTCCTAAAGGTTGTCTTATGAATGTCTTCTCCCTTGATTCTTACCTAATGGTATCCTACCCCCAGGTCAATCTTTGAAAATATCTTTGCTCCTCTTATTTGATCAAAGAGGTCATCAATTTGGGGTAGAGGATACTTGTTCTTTATAGTGTATTTGTTCAGCTGTCAGAATTCAATACACTGCCTCAAGGTTCCATCCTTCTTTTTGACAAAAAGTATTGGTTCTCCCCAAGGTGAAACACTTGGACGTATGTACCCTTTCTTCAACAATTCCTCCAACTTCATTTGTAATTATCTTAACTATGGTGTGCTCATTTTGTAAGGTGTTTTTGACACTGGGGCAGATCCTGACACTAAGTCAATTGAGAAATCTATCTCCCTTCTTGGTGGCAATCCAGGTATTTCTTGGAATACATCTTCAAATTCCTGTAGCACTGAGAAATATTTGAGGCTTAGCCCCTTTGTATTTTCTGGCTCTTCCACATGAGATGCATACAATTGACATCCTTTCCTAAAACATCTTTTTAGCTGTAAGGCTGAAATCTCCCTTATAGAGATGGGTCTTGGAACTCCTTTCACAGTGATATGTTTTCCATTTCCATCAAGACATGTAAATGTCTTGTTATGACAATCTAGGATAGCATGATGCTTGTCCAACCAATGCATTCCAATCAGAATATCATAAGACCCAATGGTATGATATTTAGATCAATATTAGTGTTCACGCCATTAAGAATTATGGAACAACTTTTGACCATATCATGGATTCTCCTTTTGGTTCCAGTGGCTAACTGAACCAAACTTTCTTTTCCAAGTTTAATTTTCTCCAAATGTAATCTATCCACTATATTAGGATCAATGTAGCAATGACTTGCTCCTGAATCAATCAAAATAGAAACATGCTGATTTATAATCTTACCTTCCACCTCGATCATATTGGACTGGTACTCTGCTTGTCGATCATTTAAAGATGCATAGATTCTTACCATATCTTTGATTGTTGTAGCCTCTTGGATGTTGTGCACAGTATTCACTCCGTCCTTTATGTGTGGGAAATCCTTTTATAGGTGATCTTCCTTGCATCCCCAGCATTGGATTGGTGGTCTTCCCCTTTTTCCCAAGGAATCTTCTTTCTTGGATTCCCCCTTAGTATACTGATATTGGCAATTTCTATTAGGTTAATTCCTATTGAAGGGAGGTTTGAATCGTTTCCTCCTCTGATCGGACTTCTCTTTCTTCTTTTCCTTCCAATATTTCCATAGGGATTCTCCTCCCTAGCCTTGCCCATACAGATATTTAGACTTCCTGATGGCCTCAGTCAAGGTCCCAGGTTCATCATACTTGATCCTTTCCTTATAAAAGGTTGGCAATCCACTTAGAAATATCTGTATTTTCACTTTCTCATCACCAATGAACTTGACATATTTTAACAATCCCAAGAACTTCTTCTTGTACTCTACCATATTCATGCTTCCCAATCTGATTTCAAAGAACTCCTGCATTTTCTTGTCATAGAAATGCTTTGAGAGGTACTCCTTCTGGAAGTACTTCTTGAATTGTTTCCAAGTGATCCTACTTTCATTAACATGTTCCACTTGCTTTAGTTGGTCCCGCCACATCGTAGCCTTCCTGTGTAAATGGTAGGTGGAAATCTTGGCTTCCAGGTTTGATGAATAGTTATGCAACTGAAAATATCTTCGGAGCCTAAGCAACCATGCTTCAGCATCATCTTCCCTCTCTCTTTCACCATCAAAGGAAGGTGGCTTGAGCTTCCTCACCTCTCCTTGCAAACTATCTACCTCTTGTTTCCTTCTTTGTTGTTTGATAGGGGACACCTCGAGACTGCTTACAGGATCATCTGATGCATCGAACTTTCTTCCTAAGTAAGGAGGTGAGTGGTGTCCATGAGCTCTGTTAGCACTTCTGGAATAATCAGCTCTTCCATGAGCATCTCTTCTTTCATGACACCTGCCTCCTTCCTCTTGTCTTGAGCTTGATCCCTTATTCATTTTCCTCTGCAATTGATTTAAGATTTGCAACACTCAAGAATTTATCTGACTTTACTCTCTCATCAATATCTCATTGTTTTCTTTGTAGCTCTACACTTCCATCTTCAGGCTTCTTACCATTTCTATTAATGTTTCCTTCTCTATGTTTCCTTTACATCCATTGGACTTTGTCTCTGCATTACCAACTCTGGTATTTTGGCCTTCAGCCTCCTTATCATGATTGGAGTCTCCCTCACCTTCTTCCATTTCCTCAATACGCATCTTGAGCTGATGTGTTTAAACCCCTTAATTCTGCAAAATGTGCAAGCGACCATTTTGTTAGAGTTATGCATATTATAAACAAAATTTCCAAACCATGCTACAGGTCTTTTTCTTTTTTTCTGTTCATGGAGATCATATCCCCATTCTCTGAAAATAACAGTGTCTTGTTATCCTTGGCTGACACAGAATTTCATCCTGCACAGGCGCTTCCTTCAAACCACCTTCCCAGGTGACCAAGACTAGAAACTACAGATAAATCCTTCCTTAGCACTTTTCTATTCTGAGGACAACCAATTCGGCCCTTAGCCCTCCTTCCCTCAGCTCTCAATCAACATATGACCATGGCCATGACCCTGCACTTAGCTAAAAAAGTGCTTGTCTAGAGATTTTGGACTTTGAAACTTTCATCCAGGACTAGATCAATGGTCCTCATCCTCTTTCATGATCAACGATCGAGATCCACTTTGGGACTCCACGCTTCAGGAGTCTCAACTTTTCTCGCTTGCCTCCTCTTGGAACAGTTTTTATCTAAAGTTCATAAACTACTGACGTGTGTCCTCCCATAGATCAACGACTATGAATCGCTTCAGCTCTTCAAGCTTCAGAGGTTTCAAACTTCCCTCCTGCACTTTCTCCCAGACTTCTTTCACCCAAAGTCGACAATCCTTTGATGTGTGTCCTATGGAATCAATGACTGATATGTACTCCGACCTTTGGGCCTTCAGGAGTTTTCAACCCAATTAAACATGTCACATCTTTCCCCTCTGGAGTGCCTAGTCTCCAGACTGCATGATATGTCCCCACGTGGTGAAATATTGGAAGCAAACAAGTGTCTCAATCAGGTGGGTGCCACGTGTAACATTCTAACTGAATTTTAAATACTCCAAATGATCAAAACTTACTGACATGTCGCACACATCCCATGTGTCCACATCATCCTTGGTGACGTCCGCAAGCCACATCACTTCAAAAATTCCAGGGTCCACATCACCTCCTGGTGATGTCATTGTGCCCCACCACTTCGGCTCTTCGAGCCTCAAGACTTCAGGAGTTTTCATACTAGCACACTTCCAATCCTCCCGAACTTCGAATTCCCAAAGTAGCCAATATGTCACCATGTGTCCTCCTGGATCAGACGACTAAGATTCACTTCAGGTATTCACCCAGAGTTCACAGATTTGCACCACATGTCTTCCTTAATTTGACGGCTATGTTTTACTTCGGGACTCCGAACTTCAGAAATATCAAACCTCAACCCTTTTTTTTGAATTTTTTTTATCCAAAGTTCACGATCTGCTGACACGTGTCTCCCACAGATCGATGGCTATGATTTCTTCAAGACTCCAAACTTTGGAAATCTCAAACTTCAAAACTTATATGGCCCCACTGGTTTTTATCTGAAGCCCTGGATATGGCGATGCATGGCTCTCAGCAAATCAATGGTTGATATCCTTTCTGGTCTTTAGGTTTTGGAAGTCTCAAACTTCAAACCTCCTCCTCTCTCACTTTTTCCCTAAGCGTTTTATCCAGAGCACATGATCGTCTGACGCGTGTCCTCCTACAGATCTACAGTTCCCAGCTACTTCGAATATATGGAGTTTCGATGTTCGAGCACCAACATGTCACATCACTTCCTACCTTTCCATTTGTGGGGGTGCGCATCGGTGGTTTGGAGTAACCGCTTTTCTCCCCACAATTCTCCTGACACTAACATGTAACCCCTTCGGTGAAACTGTGGTTTGGATTGCAAAACCACCTTGGGAAATTATCTCTCGTGCAAATTGGTTCCCTACAATTCCTGTTGGTCGTTGATCTCTCTCTAATCAATCTGACGGTTGTGTCCTTAACCCTTGCTTCCTTTACATTGGATGACCCCTATTCACCTGTCCTTCAATCCAACGATCCTCGATCTCTCCTGATCCTACAGTGGCGATCACTCCTAAATTCAAAGGGGACGGTCACGATCCTTCGAACCCCTTACAACAGATCTCTAAAGTTCTATCTCTTGCGTAGATTCTGCAACGCCATTTCTCCTAATATTTTCACCTTCATGTTCAGAGTTTGATCTCAACCATGAGACTCTGACCAACAGACCTGACCCATACTAGCCTGATGTTTCAACCAATAGCTCTGATACCAAACTGTAACATACCCAACCACCCACAGGTCGGGGTATGCTACCTGCAAGCCCACCCTTGGACTTCTTTCTCTTACCGATACCTTTTTGAAATATAAGGATGCATAAAAGAAAATATTTAATCGACATGCACAACAATATCCAACAAGCATGCATAATCTAAGATTTAGTTAAATGATAATTAAAATACACAGCGGAATACATTCATACACAGATAATAATATCACAACAATGAGCACTTATCTTTATAAAAAGGCGGAACCAACTGGATTCATACCAAGTATGTTCCACTCAACCATAGACACCACTGCTCCATATCTCAACAACAGTGTCACCCCCGATCAAGGGATATGAATCCAAAAGGATGATTCCAGAGTGTACCTGGCTTCCCAAACCAGTTAGATCTCAAGCTCTCACAAGTTTCTCAACACCCACAACAATCCAAGTACCCATCTCTCTTCTACCCAACCTGTATCATCCAAGAGAATGGACCTCCACCCTTCTCTTCCATGCAGTCCCTCAAATAGTCCTTCTCCTTTTTCCAGGGCCTCCAGCACAGCTGGTCCAGAATCTCAATGCTAGAACTCTCAGGACTTGCAGTTGTGAGAAAAACAGGGCACAGGCCAATGCATATCAGACATGCAGGCCCCAAGTCATGGACAAATTGCACCAACGACCATTACATCCAACTATCCTGTGGCTAATTCTCAGGAGTTTGGTTCCCTTTCCCAAGCCAAGATGCGGATAAGGATGGATCAATGAATGGGTAGTGGGTGCATGAAAGTGTTAGGGAAAATGAATGAACGTACAGGAAATCAATGAACAATCCATCAGTCGAACCCCCCCATTAGACCAAAGGCGGGTTTAAGTAACTTCATGGGAATCAAGAACCTCCTGGCCTTCCCCAAGAAGCTCACATAACTAACCCCTCGCTTAGGCAAAAAGGGTAATTAACCTAGGAATAAACACTTAGCCCCGCAAGCCCCCTCTCTTGTGGAATCATATCCCCCTATAACTCTAGTCCTTGTCGGTCTAGCATCCAACGATGTATTTATTATTAATAATGAAAAAAAACATTACATGTCTTGGGCACACTGGCCTTTTAATAATTGTTTGGGCACTCTGGCCTCTCAACATTGTAACAATACATTATTTAAAATGGGGGTTTGAAACCTGGGGTGTTACACTTTATGAGAGCTCAACCAATACTAGGGATGATTTTAAGGATGGAAATTTATTTTAAAATGTAGAAACCTTGGTGAATCTTACTAATCCTTCATATGCCAAGTATAAATTTTTGGTGATAGTTTTGTTAAAATACTCAAATTTCTAAGGATTTTATATAGTTTGTATAAAATTTTGGCGATTTTTAAGGTAAAATAATTTTATCCTATAGAATTTGGGCGAATAATTTTTAGAATAGTGAACTTGTTTTGGGAAAAATGATGCAAGAGCATCGTCAGCAGCAAGCGAGCGCGAGGCAACGCCAACACATTTTGGCACATGTTTAAAAGTGTTTAAATTGTTTTGAAGAAGGATGCGCCAAAACTTAAAGATGATAGTTAAGAAAGGGCGTACTTGTGATTGTAATCAGACCTTGAGGGTCCTGCTCTCTTCTGAAGGATTAAGAAGCATTTATGTTAACAAATATAGGTAGGCAGCTTTAAAGTTCTAGATTTGATAGTTTAGAGTGAGGAGGGAAACATGATATAGACACCCTCATTGTATAGTTGTAACATTATTATGAGAATAGAATAAAGCATAGAGAAGAAGAAGCAGAGAGCTGTGTAGAAGAATCCATGTACAGAAGTTCTGAAATTAATATATAAAGCTTTGATTCAGACTCATGGTGTTCAAATACTTTATTTGCATGCATGATTGAATGCTATGCTCATGTCTGTTTTGCTCTTTCTGTTATACATTTGTTTTTATGCCATGTATGTATGATTTCATTCTAAGCATTCGAAGTCTGAGAGAGTAAGGAATGAGTTTCAATTGTTTCTCTGTCTGAGCAAGATTTTTCTTGCAAGGAGTGCAACGAAATCATCTGAAAGGAGTGCGTTGATGGGTTCAGAGTTTCAATCTTTAAAAGCTCAGGAGGGATAACATTGTTCTCATTCTTGCAGAAGTGCAAGTTAAGCACAGGAGCCGTGCAAAGTGTGCGTTGGTCGAGTAGAATCTTAGAGTTTGCAACCTGAGGGAATTGTTGAAAGACTGTTGTCACCTGGAAGTGCGTAGAGTCGAAGAATTCAATACTTGGAAGTATTGAAGGGTTTCCGCAAGGAGTGCGTACAGGAGTCTTCTGGAAGACTCAAGTTTTGGAGAAAGCTCAGGAGGGATAGAGTCTTCGAAGTTGTCAAAGAGAATCTCAAGAGGGCTAGTGCCTTGAAGTGTTGGAAGAAGGCGCAACGATCTTGTTTGCAGGTGGACAAGTTTCATGAAAGAATGTCTGTTCCATTTCGCAGGAGTCATCAAGGAGGAATTGGACGGTTGGAATTCTCCATGGAGAATTCGCATTGTCCTGAGGGCCGTCAGATCTTGCAAAGGAGCAAGGGAGTTACAACAAGCATTCTTCAAGTGCAAGCTCGGGAGAAATCGGACCGTGGGATCCAAGTTGACAAGGACTGTTGGATCACTCGCGTAATCTCATTTCGTGGATTTGCGAGTTGAAGGTTCAAAACCCTTGCATCAATATTTGCAAGGTTGTGAAGTGGGAAGTCCCGAAGGGGCGAAAAGATATGTGTGGGTCTAGCTATTGGTGAAGTGAGTCAGAATTTGACATTTCGGCATTTCGGAGGATAGGAGGTTTAGATTTATGTCCCGAGATCCCTAAAATCACGAGACACAATTTAAGTACGGGGAAAGGGTGTCGTCAACTGTTTCGAAAAATCAGTGTTTCAGGGTTCGACAGTTGGAGAGTTGAGAGACTTGGAAGGAGAAGTCGTAAAGTCGCGAGTTGCGACAGAGAGAAGCAAGGAGTTTGGGATCTCGGCACTTCGAGTGTCAAGATACAAAGGAGGCATCGCTTGGGGTGCAAAGTCGTGAAGAGTGAAGTTGAGCACAAGGGACATGTGGCAGAACCATGATGTGGGCCCGTGTGATAGACAGGCAGACATGCATCATGTAGTGGAAGGAGTCAACACTCCTTTGACTTCTCGCGTCTCGGGAATTCACGATATAAGAGCACGTGAGCTCGATGCTATAACTTGCGAAGTGACGAGTAGCGAGGGGTGCTAGTGATAAGCCTAGCCAACGGTCATGCATGGAGGGTGCTAACATAAGGGAGCCATACCTGTATCGACATTTCAGGTATCGTGAATTTGGGAGGAAAGATTTGGGAGTTTCGACTTGCGAACTCATGAGATTTCGAGTTGCGACAAGTGCCTTTGAAATCAGGCCTTGGTCATAGCGCTGTGGTCGCTTGGGGAGGAAGGAGCTTGTGCTTAGTGATGTTCACACAGGGGAGATTCCAAAGCACCTGTGGATCGATCAGAAGGAGATTCCAGCAGGGAATCAAAAAAGCCAATCCGGCTCAAAGGAAACAAAGAACGATCCTGTGGGTGGAATTCGGCCTAAGGGTCGGGGAGGTTTGCGTCAGTTTGGTATCAGAGCGTAAGAAAATTTTCTTTACTTTCTGTAGTAAGGAAAGGAGGAATTTTACAGCCATGTTTCCGAGAAGGAGAGACAGGAAAACACCTGATCCACCAGAGGAAAGGGAAATGCCAGAAGAAAGGTGTAGGCAGGTGCTAAATCCAGCCATGGAAAGAGAGATGCATGACATACATGCCAGACTCGTGGACATGGAAATAAAACAGAGGCACACAACTGGTGTTGGAGATGTCAGTGAATCTGAAAGTGAAGATGAAGCTGGACATGAAGGAGAAGAAGTTACAACAGAAGATGCAACAAATGAATGCCTGATTAGGGTTGTTGCAAGAATGAGTACTATTGGTCACTATAATTGCTTAATTAATTTCAAACAACCAAGTGAAACATAAATTATCAACCCAGGGA
>SNQJ01S0001226.1:317267-332229 GCA_010110895.2 Picea sitchensis
TACGTATGCTCCTAACCTCATCCATCAGGGGGCATTTGTTATCACTGAAATTTCATCCGCAAATGGTTACAAGAATTCAGCATCGTCAAACAGTTATGAAGTCATCCATGGACCTGAATTAACACAAAAGCATTCATAAAGGGCCAAAAACTATACAAATAGTGAAAAATTGAAGGGCGCTATAAAGACATTGGGCGCGCGCACACATGCGCAAAATAGAAACGCTAGATTTGGGCACATGTGCAAGATGCGCGATTGTTATCGCAAAAACCCGCGCACCTGAGAAACGACGCATTTATGAGAGTGGTCGGCCTCCCACCCACTTCTGGTTCAACCCCCAAGCTGATTTGACACTCAAATATAGATTGGATTCTACTGGATGGCTGGTCAAAGACCTAGAAATGCCCTAATTAGCCTCTTTACACACTACAAACTAGTTGAACAATAGCTCAAAGGAATGTTATAAAAAGGCCATGGATACACTTCATTTTTCAAGGAATTCAAAGAAAAGTTATGCTGCCATTATTCTCTTGAGAACTCTTCTATCCTTGCCAAGAGTATACTTACATCATTGCATTGGGCAATCCATCTCACACCTTGAGTGGATTAGCAAATAATTCTTTCACCATTTTCATTTTCATTTTCAAAGTTGTAAGAAGAGCTTACTTGTGGGGGTACAAGATCCCTCCCTTGGAGGAAGAAGGGACTCATAGTCCTCTTGCTTCTCGGTGTTTTCTTTCACTAATATCATCCTTATCATTGGTGACATGGGTCTCATTGTTCTTTTTGTCTCTATGTCCCTATGCTTATAAATTCAGTTGTTGTTTTATTTCTTAGTTTAATTCTTAATTGTTTTATATTTCTTTTTCTAACCCTTTTCCTTGCAGCTGTCCTGCTCAGTAGACCCAACTGAGCTTGCAAGCACCTATATTTTGCTCGCTAAGGTGACGAAAGAGGCACAACAGTTATTACACTTGTTCATGTTTGTATACACATGTATGGAACATCACTAGAGAGACATAGATGCACTTGGTTAAGGGATGTATAAGATGATGTATGCACAGGGCACAACTACAGATAAGACATAATGACAGGTTGCAGGTTGATGTGACAGAGGCAAAAAAGTGTTTGAAGTTTCAGAAAAGGTGAAAACCCTAGATTTTTTGAAGGTGTACGCAAGATGTAGTGTAGATAGGCCATGTACATACACAAGTTTCAGTATAGACAGGGCATCTGCATATGCAAGTTGCAACATATACAGGTCATGTACCTGTTGGGTTTTGTTGGTACATGTTGAGTACAGGAAGAGGTTGGTTACAATTCAATGGCACGGGTTGGCTACAAGTTGTTGACACGGGTTGGTACATGTTTACAATGGTATATCTCACAGTGACAGTGTGGCAGCGATTTCATCATCTATTTGACACTTATATTTTAGGGTGGCAGGACGGGACAAGGATAGGTGGTTGTAGCCAACTTCAAGTTGTAGCCAACTTCAAGTTGTAGCCAAAGAACATAGGGGGTTGTAGCCTCCTTCTAGTTGTAGCCAAAGAATTGGGGAGTTGGAGCTTCCCTCGGGTTGTAGCCTAGAAAATATAGGGGGTCGGAGCCTCCTTCTAGTTGCAGCTGGAGAACAAAGGAAGTTGGTGCTTCTAATGAATGTAATTCTTAAAGACATATAAGAAAAAAAAATCCATGGTTTTCCCCTGCATTGGGATTCCATGTAAAAATATCGGTGTACTGTGTATGTGTATGATTGTTCATTATTCATGGTTTATTTACTCTGTGCTTGTTGAATGATAATGGTATATTGATCATAAAGATAAATAACACTTACATTTTGTGGTTGAAAGGATTAAAAATCTATGTTACTGATAAACCCCCCCACTTATTAATCCAACAAATGATATCAGAGCAGGTTCCTTTAGAAATCAATTTAACCATTGGAAGGAAGATCATGGAGAGCAACAATATGTATAAAAATGGAATACCACAGTTTGATGGAAAAAACTATGCATTCTAGAGTAGAAGGATGAAAAAATATATACATGCATATGGATTCTAGGTTTGGAAATCATTAGTGGATGGATACAAAGAACTTACTATTCCTCCAACAAATGAAAATGGAAGGAAGCTCAATTTGAATAATTTGAAAGAAAAAAATGTTATCCTGAATGGTCTGGTTGATTCGATACATGTCAAATTTATGCATTGCATCTCAGCAAAGGAGATTTGGGATAAACTTCAGAATATTTATGAAGGAGACACAAAAGTCAAGGCAACAAAACTTCAAACTTATAGAGGTTAATTTGAAGAGATGAAGATGAAAGGAGATGAGAACATTGCAGCCTACTTTTTACGAGTTGATGAAATAATGAATGCAATCATAGGTTTGGGAGAAGAAGTTAATGAATCTTTAATTGTTCAAAAAGTGCTAAGATATCTTCCAATGAGATTTGATCCTAAGATCTCTTCCAATGAGATTTTGTCCTAAGAACTCAACACTAGAAGAAAGAATAGATCTAGACTCGATAAACATGGATGAGCTACATGGAATATTCACAACCTATGAAATGAGAACCGAACAAGAGAATCCAGTCACAAAAGAAGCAGCATTCAAAGCATCCAAGAAGTCAAAGCAAAAGGTAAATTCAGATAGCAACAACTATGACATCTCAAAATATGATGAAGAAGTAGCCAACTTCGTCAGAAGGCTGAAAAAGGGAACCGACAACAAGTACAGACGTAAACTTCCATTGTTTTGTTTTAATTGTGATGGTATTGTTAATTTTTCTAGCAAATGTCCCCATAAGAAAAAGAAAAGAAATGAAGAATATGATTGAAATAGAAAACAAACGTACAAAGGCAAAAGAACAAAAAAGAAAATTTTCAAGAAAATCCTTTGCACAAAAGAAGACATCACCTCATCAGATGAAGATGAAGACAATGGAAGTGAGACATAAAGGGTTCTATTCATGGAAATAGAAAATTATGATGAAGAAGGAACCGAGGAAGAATATGAAGAGATAGAATTTGACTACAGATAAGAACTGTTGAGTGATATAGAAGTTATAAAGAGAGAAAAGAAGAAAAACAGGTCATTGCAGGAAGAACTAAAAAGAAAAGAGGAAACTCAAAATTCCAACTCTGAGGAACTAGAGTAGATGATCACTAAATTAAAAATTCAAGTTGAAGAAGATAAAAGAATTGAAGAGGCACTCAAATAATAGTTAAAAGAAAGAGACACGATCATTGGAAATTTGGAAGTAGAGATTGTCACATTGAGAAAATATATTCAAAAGAAAAACATGCAGAATAACTCAAAAGTTTTGGATGATATTATTAGCAGTCAAAAGCCAAATCATAACAAGTCTGGACTTGGATACAATCATAAATAAAAGGGATAAACCTCCAAAACAATAGATCAAGAAACACAACCAAGAAGCTATGCGGAGACAGTCAAAGGAGACAAGAATTTTTACAACGAAGATTACAGGGATACTCCTCCACTAAGAAGATTCAGATTTTAGAATCAACGTTCGGAAAAAAGAAGTCCTCAAGAAGAAGAAGGATTTAGAAGAATAACCCCTTTCAGAAGATCTTCAAATCCAAGGTATCAAACTATATTCTTTGGTTTATGTTATGCATGCAATAATTTTGGACATAAATATGTAAATTGCAGAGAAAATAACAAAACTAGAAACAACTTTGAAAGTCATGCACAAAATGGTTATCCAAGAAGGTCTAGTGAAACACATAGAATAAGCTACAACATGTTTGAATCCTTGAGAACTGAAGTGGAATGATACAAGAGCAACAACTTTGGACACATGGCCAAATATTGTAGAATGGCAATCCCTCCTAGAGAATCACAACAGAATAATAACAATCACAGACAGGAACCTCAACAAAGAATATGGATAAGAAAACATAACAAGTATAACAATGAAGAATGCACACTCGCTCTACAATATAAACACAAGAAATGTGGTTGGTATGTTGATAGTGGCTGCTCAAAGAAAATGAAAGATGACGAGGATAGGTTTATAACCTTGAGAAAGGAAAGAGATGGATCAGTCTCTTTTGGAAACGATGACTCAGCTAGAATCATTGGAAGAGGCATAGTCATAAATGGAAACAAGGATACCAAGGCATAAAATTTTCTACTAGTGGAAGATATGAAACATAATATTCTAAGTGTAATTCAAATGTGTGACCAAGGTCACAAACTTGTGTTTGATTCATAGAAGTGTAAGATAAGAAAAGTGGGTTCAGGAAGATTGGTTACAACAACTGCAAGAACTTCAAGTAACATATATGTATTAAGTGAAATTGGAAATGAAAAGTGTTGTCTAGGAAAGGAAGATGAAGTTTAGCTATGGAACAAAAGGATGGGTCACATAAACTTTGACAACCTAGTCAAAGTCAGCAAAAAGGAAGCAGTCAGAGAAATGCCCCAGAGCACTAAGCCAACCAACACCTTATGCAAGCATTCTCAACAAGGAAAGAAAACAAAGACCAAATTCAAATCAAAGGAATACTCTACAACAAGACTGCTAGAAATATTGCATACTGATCTAGTTGGACCAACTATAATAAAGGGTTTAAAAGGTGATAAATATTGTATGTTATTGGTTGATGATTTTACAAGGATGATTGCAGTTTATTTTCCCAGGAATAAGTCAGAAGCATTCTATAACTTCAAGGTATACAAGGAAATGTTTGAAAATGAAATAAATTCAAAAAACAAATGTTTGATATCTAATAATGGAGGAGATTTTAATTCAAAGGAATTTATGGATTTTTGCAGCAAACATGGAATACAAAGGAAATTGTTTGTTGCAAAGACACCTCAATAGAATGGAGTTGTCGAAAGGAAGAACAGTACATTACAGAAAATGGCTCGAACTATGTTAATGGATTCCAAGTTGACTGATGTATTTTGGGCACATGCAGTGCATACAACAATTCATATTCAAAACAGAGTAATGACTAGAAACAATAGTGATAAGACTCGTTATGAGCTATGGAAAGGAAGACCAGCGAATGTGAAGCACTTTATATTTTTTGGAATTAAATGTCACATCAAAAGAGAAGATGGAAGAATGTGAAAGTTCGACTCTCGTGTGGACAAAGGCATACTTTTTAGGAATTCAAGCACAAGGAAAGAATACAAAAGTTTCAATCTAAGGCTCAACAAATTTTTGGAAATCATCAATGTGACGGTTGATGAGGCAAGTGGACGAAAAATAAAGGAAGAAGAAAATGAGTCAATTGAACAGGTTCACGAAGAATAATCAAAGGAAGAACAAGTAGTAGAAGGGGAAGATAAATAAGAGCAGTTAGAAGCATAAGAAAAAGAACGAAAATATTTTCAAGTACCTCTAAAGACACCGAGTAAAAGAGTACAGAAGAATCATCCATCAGAGCAGATTATCAGGAACAAATATGTAGAAATTGAGACTAGAAGAAGAATTCGTTCACTAGAACAACTGTACCTAACACTCTTATCGTCGATTGAGCCAAGCAGCTTTGAAGAAGCTAGCAGTGATGAATTCTAGATAAAATCCATGGATGAAGAGTTGGATCGGATAGAGAAGAATGACACTTGGGAATTGGTTCCAAGGCCAAGGTACAAAAATGTGATGAGCACAAAGTGGGTCTTCAGAAACAAATTGAATGAATATGGATAGGTTACCGAGAAAAAATCTAGATTGGTATGTAAAGGATATGCTCAGGTTGAAGGTATCAAATTTGAAGAGAGGTTTTCCCCAGTTGTCAAAATGGAAGCAATTATATTGATCCTAGCTTATTCATGTTCCAAGAATATTAAAGTGTATTAGATGGATGTGAAATCAGCATTCCTGAATGGGGATCTAGAAGAAGAAGTCTACATTGAGAAACCAACAGGATTTGATGTTGATTAATTGGTTTGGTTGTCATTGATTTCAACCCTTGGAGAGTGATATGGTATATTGATGTCAACTCTTAGTGATTGATGTCAACCCTTGGAGAAGTCTGGTAGCAAATTCTAGTAGCACAAAGGCATGGGTAAGGGACCTGAGTCTGTTTTAGGTATAAAGGCATGACGATCAGTGAATTTATGGGTAAGACTATTCTAGATGGATATTATATGTCATGCCATTTCCGGTGATATGTGGAATGTCACATAAATCCTCACAGTCGGAGAGTTATGTCCATATGAAGTTGGAGAACCCTCATGACTTATCTACAATCCCCTAGAAGGTCAAAGAAGACAATTATTCTAGAATCTCCTAGAAGAAGTGTACTAGTCAAATTGATGGTAACTAGGAGTTAATCATGGGTATAGTTGTTGCATCAAGAAATAAATTAAATAATAAAGTGGTTGCAACATGAAGTTGGTTAAAGGAAAATAAGTTATGAATTGGCTAATTATAGAAAAGTTAGTTGCAACAAGAAGTTGTGAGTAAAGATAAATTATTTAAATAATAAAGTAGTCAAAGTGGTTGCAAAGATAAATTATTTAAATAATAAAGTGCTTGCAACAAGAAATGGTGAGTTTACTATTTATGGATAAGTCAAAGTGGTTGCAAAAGAAATTAATTAAATAATAATTTAGTTGCAACTAGAAGTGGAGAATTTACTATTTGTAGCAAAGTGAGTTAGAAGTGGACAAGTGGTTAGAAGTGGGTTAGCCCTAAAATAAGGAAAGTGGGTTAAGTTGGATAGAAGGTAACCCTTTGAGGAAGCTACATGGAAGTATAAATAAGAGAGAAAGGCTCTCCCATTAGCACCTATTGAATATCATTGAATATCTATTTTGTGAAAAGTTATTTGGGCAGGAATTATTGATAGATAAAAGTGTGGAAGAAAAAGTGCGGCAGAAAAATCACGGCAGTAAAACTACGACAGAAAAAGTGCGGCAGAAAAATCACGGCAGGAAAAGTGTGGCAGATTCGCGGTAGCAGAATCGCGGCAACAAAACCGCGACAGCAAAACGCTACAAGAAGAAAAATTCATGGTTTTCATATGTGTAGTGTTGAATTTATAAATCTGTTTGAGGGCTTGCCTTGTAAATCTATTGGATTCCCTCTTGGAAGTTTAGGGATTGTTGTAGAGTTGATCTGAGGCGGATATATTGAAGTTTAGTATTGGTTCATGTTTGAGGGATTTTGGTTGAGGTATGTTGTTGAATTTATTGGTACAGATAGAGGTTGTATAACAGTGAGGTTATAGAACATGGTTTGAGGTACATACTTGTGGTATAGTGTTTGAGGTAAATGTGATCAGATCAGATTGCTTGATGAGTATGCAATGACAGATTTGACAGAACAGGTTGTGATCATGAAATATTTAGTTTCTACATTTGGCACTTATATTTCAGGGTAGTTGGACGGGGCAATGATAGGTGGTTGTATCCACCTTCTTGTTGTAGCCGGATAACATAGGGGGTTGTAGCCTCCTTTTGGTTGTATCTAGAGAATTTGGGAGTTGGAGATTCCCTCAGGTTGTAGCCCAAAAATAGGGGGTTGGAGCCTACTTCTAGTTGCAGCTGGAAAACAAAGGAAGTTGGTGCTTCCAATGAATGTAATTCTTATAGACAAATAAGAAAAATCATTCTTTTGTTTTCTCCCGCATTAGGTTTCCACGTAAAAATACTGGTGTATTGTGTATGTGTGTGATTGTTCATTTGTTCATGGTTTATGTTGTTCCTAAGATTAACTTAAGGCTCAAAGAGTAATGTCAGGCATCAGGAAATTTTAAAGATGATGTTTTTAAAGAGTGCTTTTTCTACCTTTATTTATATGAGAAAAGATCCTTAAATGAAATTAACAATATGGTAGTACACGTGTCGTATTTCATGTCTGAGTCACAATTGAAAATATATAATGGTGTGAGGGAAAATTACAAAACTATTAAACAAAGCAAGGCATCAATTGTTGAAGAGTCTCACCTTGTTGCAGTGGAAGAAAATAGATAGTGCAGCCTTGAACAAAGTATAAAGTACAGTAATTCACCCAGCTTGCAGGTCTTGTTTTAATCATAGTAAATACAGAGGAAAAAATTATAACTTAACAAATTACTAATATAATACGATTACAATAGTTGTGATACTAAATTGCAATCAAACATTTATCAAGGAGTTGCATAAAAAAATGTTGAAATGTGGAAATACAAAAGAAACACATAACCCAAACTGAACAAAATTTGGAATCTTTGTTTGCACTTGTATTAATACTCAAAAAGGAGAGTTTTCTCTATTACATCTGGCAAAAAGATGCTTTGAGTAGATATTAAATCTATATATTTATACAAAATATGTCACAACTCAAAACGATTGGACTTATTGCAATATTTAATTAAAATAGCCTAATTTGGAAATAAGATAGCGGTGTGTAAAATTCGATGAGATTTGCTGGAATTTTTCTTTTGTCTCTTCATCTACTAGAAAAACATTTTTTTTCCTCATTTCTTCAAGTTGGACACATCTGTCATCTGGTCTTCCTAATAATTCAGCATAATGTCTTAACCATTGTAGTTTTGTTGCCATCTGTCTCTCCAGATATGTTCAGTGATGCAATGAAATTGTGTTACATTCTCACAACTGTGCTTGCTTTTCCATGCTTAATGAATTGGTTGCATCTATCTAAAAATTCCACCACCAATTTTGATGGCTCAATTGTTTCATTCACCTCGAAAGTGTATAATTTTCTTTCTACTTGAGGTAGTCTTTCTTGGATTCTTTTCACTTCTTGAGCTAAGGTTTGGAACTGTGAACTTAGGTTCACTAGCCATTTATTTATTTTAACAGGGTCAATTTGGCTCATTTCATGAATGGCTGTCAGAGTTTCCTCTTGGTCTTTCTCGAGTTTGTTGGTTCATTTCAATATCGATTTGCCCCAGGGCCTCCACGATGATACTTCCCTCAAAATCAATCAGTCTCTTCTCTAATGATGATAACGCTTCTTGAAAGGCATCCTTTACTTCCCTGGCTAATCTCTTTCTCTCTGCCAAATTTGTTTCCCACACTTTCAGGGCCATATCACCTCTTATTTGTTTAGAAGGGGAAAGCCGAGGAAAATCAGGGATATTATCTTTTTGTGTCAATATGATGGTTTATTGAAACTTAGCTCGGGCTAAGAGGGCTTCTCTTTCCTTGATATAGACATCCTTCAGAGCAAGGTCTACTGCTTGATATCACTTTTGGATGGCATCAACCTTCATAAAAAGATCATGTCGGTCCATTTCTCGTTTTTTGTTTATTTCCAACGCTTGAATTTGGAAGGCTAGAATGTCTATCAAGGTACCTTCGGTCACCTTCAATATAGCTTGCAATTGTCTTATAAATTCATCACATTGAGTGATTAGACCCTGGTTGGCCTGTGAATTTCGATGGATCTCCTCGAGGTTAGCCTGCAACTGTTGGATTTGTTATCGGTCGTGAGCTCTGATTTTCTCAAAGTATTGGCTCATCTTATTCCTTACAATTTGTTCCATGGCCAGTAAATGATCTTGCAACTGCCCCACCAATAAGATTTTATGTCTTATTTGTTCCGCCAAATTCTCCACAGACCATTGATTTGTAGTGGCAAAGGCACCCAATGAACCTGCAACTTCTTTCGTGAATTATAAATCATTGGATCATTTCCCTCATACAACATCCTCTGGCTTTTGGTTATTACTCTATCCTTCTTGTGTGATTCTCTTTTTACAATGGGCATTCATTTCTTGTTAAAGAATAAATCTGAAGGGGGCATCTCTTCGGACGATATTGGGGTAAGATCACTTACAAAAATGATTTTGGAACTAGGATTTCCGAAGCTAGACTGCATAGGTGTCAATGATGTAATAACAGTATCGATATTTGTAGAATGTTGTTGCTCTTCTTATTGGTAGTTCGTGTGGCTAGTGACGAAGGAGATGCATCTTGTCCTTGCTTTAGGTAAGATTTGAGATGAGCTAGGGCCTAGGGGATTAGTTGTCCTGACAATGAGGCTTCTAACTCTTGTGTCAAAATATCAGAGCTCTTTGTGGTTTCTTCAATATTATGTTTACCAGAGTACCCGGGTTCAAAACTTGGAGGAATAGATTCTTATGCAGGAGGAGCGGCAATCGACTCTCCTTGTAGTACTTTTGGAAAATTGTTTCGCCCGTGTCTTTGGAAAATGAGGAAACTAGCCTGTTGATCTGGGGACAGGGTTTGGAATCTATCTTGTACGTCCTCATAAGACCCAAATTCCCTGAATATTTCATCATATGGGGAGTTTTCATGCACATATATTTTCATGTTGAATTGGGCCAGGTGGTTCTCCACAATTTTGTGTGGGTCGTGCCTTTTGAATTTGATGTCAACCAATTTGACGTCTTCCAAATCTACAGCCTCCACTTTGGACTGACCGAAATCCAATAGTGAAAACATGCCAACCTGTATAGGGAAAGTTGGCCATACCTTTTTCTGGGCTGCCTTCAGTTCCTTGTTGATGCCTCTAATTACTATCTGGTAAGCTACTTCCCTGCACACTAGCCGGTCTGGTAAAAAAAATGGGAGAGCATGGGGAGGAACTGAGCATCCAAAAATCCTGATATAAGAGAAGTTTTCTTCAATTAACCAATCTACTAGTTTTCCCAGATTTCCCATAATCTTGTCTGAAATTCGAGGAGGTGGGTGACCATATAGGGCTATATGAACAGGCACCACTACATTGTAACAAATTTCGTAAAAGAAATATTTGGCTTTTTCCTCCCACAACTTGGAATGGTAGAAGTGAATAGGCTCTGTATTGGTCAGGGTCCAGCTCCAATTCATCAGTGGGAAAGGGGTCATGAAACAGATGGCGTCCATGACAAACGCAGACATATAGAAAGGGGTGGTTTATCCCTTTGATTTCTCCATTTTATATTTAGTAATTCTTTTGGCCAAGTTATCTGATAACATTTTGGCCCAATTAAAAGTGTAGCCTTCAACCACCTCGTGCATGATAGATACCCATTCCACTGGGAAATGAGTAGGACTCTTCTTCCCGAACAATATACAGAGCATCATGGCTACGTAAATCATGTGAACATCGAACGACGTTGTGGAATACATACCATGAGCGTCGGCCCTCAACTTCTATGGGTGCCCCCACTAGGACCTAATTATATCGGGATAACTCTTGTCGTATTTTATGCATTCCTTTTGCTCAAAATCCAACATAAATGCAGCATTGTAATTATATTTAGGATTCGGAGATAGCTTATACATTACTTGGAGGTGTTCAGGTCAGACATAACCAATGGAAATCTTCTGATGGTTGATGATGCTCCTGGTTTGGATTTTGATGTTTTCCAAGGCCTAGCTTATCATGTCGTTATATGGCATGAGTCTCGGTCATGCAACTATCTTGTGTAGCTCTGATTGGGCTATATATCTGAGTTTAGCTTCATGAGTATCATGTTCTTCATCACCGGAATCTTCTGAACAGTTTATGATCTCATGTTCTAGAACCTCGAACACTTGTGTCCAATATTTAACAGATTATATGGCTCACGGCGTAGTGTCCGACAGAACGTCTGCATTTGGATTCGAACCCTCACCAGTCGCATTAGGATTCTTCGTAATTTTTCATGGTGCCATGATATCGACAGAATAGAACGCGGTTACCTATTACAAAGGAATTGTGTGAGCTTCTCAATCAAATAAAACTAGCTACTTTGCGGAAGGTGAAAATGAATTCAAAATCGAAATGTTTTTATTCACATCAGATGCATTGATTCCAGTATAGTTTTACTAACGAAAAAATTATTAACTTTAATGGAAAAGTCTACCTGGCAATCTACAATCTGCGTTTGAATCATTACCATTAATTAGTCATAAATTCCATTAATATTCGATGGTTTGTGTTAAGGATTTTTAGATGAGACAGAGTAAGAATTTCCCGAATCTCGAATCTGTGAAGGTTAATCCTTGGATAATCACTTTTAAAACCTTAATTAATAATGTTTTTTTTTTAAAAGGGTGTATTAACTTCAAGTGTTTCGGGGGTTCATACTTTGGGAACTTTAAATGTAGCTTGAGGAGAAATCCCTGAAACCTGAAACTGTGAAGTGATTAATTATCCGGTAATCGATTTTAAGTCTTAATAAATCATATTTGACTTTAAGTGTTTTAGAAATTCAGACTTCAGAGATTTTGGGATACAATGAAGGGTAAACGTCTGAACCTCTAAGTGCGAAGTCATAAATTATCTCTTGACCATGATTAACTTAATTAATTAAAGTTTAATACTTAGAAATTTTGGTGCTTCGATGATTTGTGAATTAGTTTTGTGTTATAATTTTGAATATTCATCTTTTGTAGTGACGTATCATAGATGACGTCATTCTAGATGACATTTTGAAAAAAATGGAGGTGCCATGTGTTACTTGGAATCATGTTAAGAACCAAATATCAATATAGCATAGAAAAACCTCAAAAAAAGTACTCAACACCTTGAAAAAGAGATAATTTCATATAATAAGCCTCTTCGAGGGGGAAACCTCCTTTTACCCCACTTAAATGTAAAAGTACAAGATGATTCAAAATGAAAATGTCTCCTTGGTATATATAGGAGACTAGGAGGTATAATTACAACTAATGGCCTAAAGCCAACATAAATAAAATAACATTACTAATATAATATGCCCCAATTAAGGGGTAATGAGCCTAATTAGTCATAAAATCCATTAATATTCAACGGTTTGTGTTCAGGAAATCTAGATGAGACAGAGTGAGAATTCCTGAATCTCAATCATGGAAGGTTAACTTTCGATAACTTCACTTTGAAACCTAAATTAATGTTTTTAAAAGGGTGTATTAACTTCAAGTGTTTCAGTTCATATTTTGGGAACTTTAATGTAGTCGAGGAAACTCTAACCCGAACTGCGAAGTGATTAATTATCCGTTAATCGATTTTAAGTCTTAATAAATCATATTTGACTTTAAGTGTTTTAGAAATTCAGACTTCAGAGATTTTGGGATACAAATGAAGGGTAAACATCTGAACCCTGAAGTGCGAATTCATTAATTATCTCTTGGTCATGATTAACTTAATTAATTAAAGCTTTCTAATAATACTTAGAAATTTTGGTGCTTCGATGATTTGTGAATTAGTTTTGTGTTATAATTTTGAATATTCATCTATGTGTGATCGTGATTGGCAGATGACGCCACTAGATGATACATTTTGAAAAAAATGGAGGTGCCATGTGTTACTTGAACCATGTTAAGAACCAAATATCAATATAGCATAGAAAAAAACCCCAGAAAAAGTACTCAACACCTTGAAAAGAGATAATTTCATATAATAAGTTCTTCGAGGGGAAACCTCCTTTACCCCAATTCTAAATGTAAAAAGCACAAGATTCAGACGAAAAATGTCTCCTTTGCATATATAGAGACTAGGAGGTATATCATAAATTCAATGGCCTAAAGCCAACATAAAATAAAATAACATTATTTATAAAATATGCCCCACCAGGTAAATTGTTTAATATTAGGGCTTAACATGCCCCTCCCCTTGAGACAAGTGTTGTCCTAAACGCTTGATGTAACTCCGATAAAGCTTCAGATAAAAGACTCATCTTCCTAAGTGGAATATTCAAAAGGTGAGTTCTCTCCATTTAATGAGATAATCTAAAATAGATCTATTCCTGCTTTGGTGAATTCTCAGGTCACCGATGGCTTCATGCTTCGATATGATTTTTCCTTCCTCACAAGTTCCTGCAATATAGTTTGAACTGGGAGCTTGTCTCCTATAACCTTCTAAGATGAAACATGGAAAAACTAGGTGTACTCGTGAAGATGCAACTCCAATTTGTATGCCATAGTACCAATCTTTTGCAACACCTTATAAGGGCTTACAGACTTTGCGATAATTTATTATCCTTCTTGTCTTGCTCGAGGGACATCTCACAATATGGTTGTAGTCTTAAAACACCTAACTCTTAGGGGATTGGGTGTTTTTAAGACTACAACCATACAAACAGATGTCCCTCGAGCAAGACAAGAAGGATAATAAATTATCACCAAATCCCCTACTTCAAAACTTCTCTCACTACGATGTTGATCTGCTTGTTGTTTCATGTGATTATGTGCCATGGTCAGGTTATCCTTTAAGATTTGGAGAACTTGTTGTTGATTCTCGATGTGATATTCCATTGATTGAACCTTAGATTTTTTTTTTAGAGAAGAAGTGATGGAAGGAGGGTGGTATCCATAAAGTGCCATAAATGGTGTCATTTGTGTTGCAGTATGAAAAGAAGTGTTATACCACCATTCTACCAAGGGTAACCATTTGAACCATTGTGTTTGTTTATGAGAGACAAAGCAACGAAGGTAGCCTTCCAAACATTTGTTCACTGTCTCGATTTGTCCATCAGATTGAGGATGATAGGATGAGCTATGAGATAATTGAGTACCCAAACAAGAAAATAATTATGTCCAAAAATGTCCAGTGAAGATGGGATCTCTGTCACTTACAGTAATCTTTGGGCTGCCATGTAGCTTTTGAACTGTCTCCATGAATGCAGTGGCAACTGTACTAGCTTTGAAGGGATGAGAGAGTGCACAAAAGTGTGCATACTTGATCAGTCCATCAACAATCACCATGATGACACTCTTTCCTTCATACTTTGGTAGCTCTGTGATGAAATCCATGGGAACCTCCTCCCAACGCTGACTTGGGATGGATAATGGTTGTAAAAGACCTTGGGTCTTAATTATTTCCACCTTATTTTGTTGGCAAACCAAACATTCTTCCACAAACCTTTGAACATCAGTTTTAAGGCCATTCCAAAAAAAACCTTCTTGACTCTATGGTAGGTTTTCAAAAATCTTGAGTGCCCTCCTACTGGAGAGGTGTGCAATTCCAATAGTACCTTTTGTTTGAGTTGGGATTTCTTACATAAATATAAGCAATCTTTGTACCATAGTGAATCATTTTTCCATGTAAATGTATCT
>SNQJ01S0001227.1:9786-36058 GCA_010110895.2 Picea sitchensis
GGGGAAGATGCCCATGAGATGGGTGTGTCGTTTGAGATGAAACGATGTGTATACCCTTGTGAGGGGTGAAGGTGCCCATGTGATGGGTGTATTGTTCTCCTCTGTGTAGAGAGTTGAGACGATGTGGTACTCTAGATGATTCTCCTGTGAGACTCAGTGAGATAGAGTTCTGTTGAGTAGGACGTCCCTGTGGCTGAGCATAGGTGGACGTGCCCATAGTGGCTAAGCACTAGTGGGTGTGTGTCCAGATGATTCTCCCGTGAGAGATAGAGATCTGCTGAGTAGGACGTTCCTGTGGCTGAGCACTAGTAGGTGTGTGAGATCCATTGCTATATTGTCTAAGAGTAAGATTTACTTGTAACCCTAATTGTGATGTAAAGGGTACAAGTTGGCCCCGCCATGAAGTGAAAGATAATTAATGTAAAAGATAATTAATATTGTGATTATTAATTATATTCCGAGTTATTGAGGTCGGCCCTGTTGTGCCAATAGACACCACTTTTGATGTGTCCAGTCCAGTATAAATAAAGGTGATTTCCCCATTGAGGAAACACAACACACATGTGATTTTGGAAATTTCAGCAAGTACATCTTCTAGTGCTGAAGTGCGTACCTCTCTTGGGTGCTAGATTCTTGGTTTTGGAGAGCACCCTTTTGTGTGCTAGGTCTATGGTGTGGGAGGTCTTTCTCTTGAGAATATACAAAGGATTGTTGGGTTTTCTTCCCTTGTTGAGAAGGGTTTCCCAGGATATTTCTTGTGTTCTTGTGCACGGTATTTGGTATTTCTTCTTGTGATCTTGGTTATTGCACCAATTGTGAATGGTGTAGCTGCATTTGTCTATGGTTCAAGTAAATGCTAAAATTGAAATAAACCTCATGCTTGAGCCTCGCATAGTGAAAATTCAACAACCTTTGTGGTCAAGTTGGAGTGTTCTTCTGGAAGAAATGAGTCAGTTTGACTCGATTGATTTTGATAACACTACTTATTGTTCTTTGCAATGAGTTTTAGTTCATTAATCATGAATTCTTGTAACTTTATATGTAGCAAGGAGAGGTTGTGAGGAAAAAAGGAAGGCCGAGAATAAGGCATTTAGTTGAGTTATTAGAAAGTGACAACCTTTCTCCTAGAGGTAGTAGAGGAATAAGATTTCTTTGCTACATTGGAAGAATTATGTAAACTTGGTTTGGATAAGCCTTTGAAGTCTTTAGAAGAGGGTAGTTAATGGCTGAATGAGGCATTTATGTTGGGAAATTAGGGTAACGCTGGAATTGGAGAGGCCTCTAATTTGAGTGAACCAAAGGTGGAATAGACACACCCACACAAGGTAGTTTCTCCATACGAGGACACTGTGTTACCGTTCAAAGCCTCACTAGGTGAAGAAAGTCCTAACCACAAATCACGAGAGCGTAGAAGCACTATCAAGCAAGCCACCACTGTCACCTTGTGGCCTTGCCCCACTCTTTCGACTAAGGAAAAAAACTACCTAGTCAAGACTCAAGAGGGAGTCCCTAAAGGTCAACCAAGCTAAGTCGTTGTAAGAGAGAGAAAGTTTCTAGCTTGGAGACATTGAAATTAAGTGAATATTATTCAACAAGTTGAGCAATGTAAAATTATTATTGATCCACTCAGATTAGAAGAAGCCTTTAAAGATTATGACTTAGGTTATAGGTTTGTATTATGTTGAAAATGAAAAGAGACAAGGAAATAACTTTCAATATCAAACTTTTAACAAAGTAGCCAATAGCTCAAAATGAGATCCATAAAGCACATATGTTGCAAGAATGAAACAACATTAAATTTGTTGATGATTGCAGCTATGTCAGACATTCTCTAGGACACAAACCTGAGAGAAAGCCCCTGAGAGGGGTGTGTGGTTCCTATGTGAGACAAAACTGGAACGTAGAGATAGCCTCCTCTTTACAAAGAGTTAAGAAGAGCTCTAGATGATTCTCTTGTGTAACCCAGTGAGAAAGGAGATCTGCAGAGTTGGACGTGCCTGTGGCTGAGCACAAGGTGAACGTGTGAAATCCCAAAGTGCTGGGTGCATCGTCATGAGAACAGGAATGAAGATGATGTATTAGTCTCCTCTGATCAGAGAGTTGATGAGAAACTCCAGATGACTTTCCTGTGTAATGCAGTGGGAAAGAAGATCTGTTGAGTGGACGTGCCTGTGGACGAGCACATGTGAATGTGATCCTAGTGGTTGAGCACTAGTGAAGAAGTGGTTCTTCTGTGTAATGTAGTGAGCCAGAGATATGGACATCCCTATGGATGTGCCCCTAGTGGATGAGCACTAGTGGGTGTATAAGATCCCTTGCTATATTGTTAAAGAGTCAGACCTACCTGTAACCCTAATTGTAATGTAAAGGGTACAGGTCGGCCCCACCTTGATGTGATTGATAATTAATGTAAAAGATAATCAATCTGGTTAATATTAATTATATTATGAGATAGAGAGGTCGGCCCTGTTGTGCCAATAGACACTTTTGTTGACAGGTTCAGTCTAATATAAGTAAAGGTAAATTCCCCATTGAGGAATCATATCTTTAGTGCGAGTTTGGATCAGCAAGTACACCTTCTTGGGAAAAGTGCGCATCTCTCTTGGGCGCTAGTCTTCTAGGGTTTGCAAGCACCCTCTTGTGTGCTAGGTTTTCTTGGTGGTGAAGGTCTTTCTCTTGAAGAATATAGCAAAGGATTTGGCTGGGTTTTCTTCCCTTGTTGAGAAGGGTTTCCTAGGATACTTCTTGTGTTCTTGTGCATGGTGTTTCTTCTTGTGATCTTGGTTGCTGCAACATTATTGGTTATGGTTAAGTTAAATGCTAAAATGGAATGAACTTCATGCTTAACCTTGCTTGTTGAAAAATCAACAAAATTTTACATCCAACCATTGACATGTAGATGAAACATGAGATAAGCCATTCAGTCACCATTATTCAATTATCTCAAATGGAGTTAATTGGCAAGTGATCAAACTTTAAAGGTGCCACAAGATTTAACAAGGATATCCAATTCCTCAATATTCATGTATTACTTATTAAGTTATTAACCATAGATTATCCATAAATGCTGAAAATTAGAGAAGTTATTCATAATCCATTATTACTTAGGTGAGAAATACTTCTATTAGCTGCTGGTTCATCAATGATTAAGTGCAGAATTCATTCATTGAAATATGGATGATTTTGGAAATATTTAAACACCATTATACGAGCAATCTGAAGATAGATATACTACCATGAGTATCATCAGTGCAAACAGATTTTAGATGTGTTTCTTGGTGATCTTAAGAGGCAATCATTAAGCGGATTATGCTTTGCACATATTACTTATGTCTGGTTTAAGGACAACAATAATTATGATCTCATTCAACCATTAACAGCAATTAAACCATCTTTTAATTAGCAATATTGACCAGCAACATGTGTGAGAAGAAGACATGATATAGAGACTATTCATCATAAGAGGATCAATGTAACAATGAACCATTAAAGATGAAATGAAAGGAGTTCAATTGGTAAGAAGTTGTTAAGAGTGTTTGAGCATGAATTAAACCACCCGTGATCAATTAAATGCTATTAATGTAAGGCACAAGCAATGAGTGAGACAAGACGTCAAGCATTCACTAGCCCAAATATGTGTTAAAACATGTGTTTAACGAGTGTTTTCACAAGTATCTTTTCCATCCACTAACCAGCAATATTATTAGCTCAAACCATCCATAAATTAACTCACTTACAAAATAAAATTTTCACCATACATTGGATCTTAAACCAGCAGATTTTCCAGCCAAAGTAAGCTACTTAGGATGTGACGTTAGGCCTAGTCAGCAAGTCGTTTGTGCCATTGTGCCATTGATTTGCTAGCTGGATGTGTTTAGGTAAGTTTAGATCGAAAACATTGCTAGAATAAATGAATTTGGGCCAAATCATTTGGCAATTTGTCCAAGGCATGAGAGAAAGCAAGTAAAATTTTCAAAACCCTTGTCATAAATATATTTTCATGCATCCAAAGTTAGATGAATTAACTTAAAGAAAGTTCAGGTTTTGTATCATTAAGTTTATTCATCCATGAAACATAGATCCTTTCAAAACATATAACATCTTAAGTCAAGATCTAAAGTGTCCAAGCTAGTTAAGTGTTTGTCAAAGATAAACTAGCTAGCAAGTGCCAACCTCTATTTAGATAACCAATTAAAGCAAGGATTAGTACCTGAAATCCAAAATCTAACTAGATATAAGAGACTAAGCACAAAATTTGGATCTTGGCAATTTAGATCAAATAAGTATAAAACATGAAACCCTCTAGATTGCAACAAGAAAAAATAAAAGGTGAAAATTTTAAATGAGATGGTTGAAAATGCAAGGAAGATCAGTGCCTTATCCCACTTGGGCAATGGGGTCACTTGATCCAATCCCTGGGTAACATTCTTGTATTTTTAATGCTCAAGGGCATTTAGCACCATGAAGGATTGCTAAATGAGCTTCAAGCTTTGATACTTGATGCAATACAAGACTTCTAGGGAAGACTAATCTATGAAGATTTAGCTGAAGTACTACAACATTAAATCTAACTAAGCACGATGTGAGAGAATAGAATCCCTAAAGATCTATGCCCTAAACAATGATTTAAGCTTAGAGATTCACAAAAGAAATGCGTTTGATGTAAATTGTAGTAGTTCTTCTCTTCCTAGAAACCTGTAATGTTTAAATATCCTCCTTGTAGAACTATAAGATATACTCAAGATCAGAAACAAGACTAACACAAAGCTTTTGTGAGACAAGCTAGTTATTCCAATTGATTTCCAACAAATACAAATGAGAGAGGAGCCCTCCTTATATAGATAAGGTACCACCTAGAACCATGAGTGGAATACCTTGTACTAGTACAATAGCATGTGCTCAAGAAAAGCCACAGGGAAATACCATGTGCTCAAGCAAAACCATGACCAAGATAAAACGTGCTCTCAAAACCATCAATAAAACCTCCAAGAATAAGTGCACCCTCATAAATATGAGCTAACTGAATATTTTCAGAGGTATAAAGGGCAGCCACCACAGGTCTGTTTTTGTGACTGATATAGGACTGTTTAAAGGTTTGTTCACTGTCACTAACAGGTCTGATTACCTGCTGAGTTTAAGGCTGCCTTTAGAACAGATTTCAGGCTCTTTTAATGCTGCTGTTTGGAAGGTTAGATTAGGAAAAGTTTGCTGTCCATACACTTATTTTTACAGCCATCAAAACATGAAATACACCTCTAGATCTTTTACACTTAAATGCTGATAATGAAATATGCAAACCACAAGAATTTAACACATGTAACTTTTGGTCAACATGACCCTGGAAAAACCCCTAAGGGGAAAACTGGTGAAGAGGAAATTTATTATGAGTTCTTGAGTAGGAAATTACAGCAGAAAATACAAGTATGCTACAACCAACTTATCTCAAGTTTGTCAGCCTCTTTTCCTTGAAATTCGTGCCTGCAAGTCCTTGAAGTTTGCGCTCTCTTTCTTGGAGTTTGCACCCTTACTCTTGAGCTGCCTCCCTCCTTGAAATCTGCACCCTTCTTGGAGCTGCCTATGCACCCTTGGGGTGTGCACCCTCTTCCCTCTTGGTGCGCTCTCTTCCTACACAAGCAAAATGTGCCTCCTTCCTTGAGTGCACCCTTCTCCTCCAAAACTTCTTCTTCTCTTCCTCTCTTTTCTTCAATCACTCATGCAAAGAGACAATGCAGCCTCTCTTCCCTCTCACTTTTTCTTTAGCCTCATCCTTAGGCTAACCTAGGAACCAAAGGCTAGGATTAGATCTTAGCCATCCAAAATCAAGGGTGGAGATTAAATCTCTCCCTTTACTTAAGTTCCGTAAGTCACTTTATGTTAATAAAGTCACTTTATGATTAATTAGCTCATAAAGTCACTTTGAATTTATAACATAAAGTTAAGTGAGGGAGGGGTACTTTTCCCCCTTTAGTGTTAGGCACATCAATAACACTAGGGGACCACTTCCCTAGGTACCAAAACTTAACACTAACCACCCACACTTGTGGTCATAGAATGTCGAATGCACCCTCATAAATGAAGTGTAGCTACCCACACGTGTGACTCCAAAACGTAGTGATAATTTCCCCATGGAAAATTTCAACATCATAACTAAGTCAAATTTTGCCTGATTTTCTATTATAATCCCATTTCAGAAATCCTGCGGCCATTTGGCATCTAATCGCGTTGATTTGGGGGAATTCGGGGCACTTTTTCAAAAGAAAATTGTCTCTGAAGCTGGCCACCCTTAAAGAATGTGCCAAAATCACCTCGTGACCACTTCTAACCACCCACGTGTGTGAGAATATTCCTCCAAGAAGACAAGTGCGCCTTATGGAGTGGTCTAGCTGGCATGCTTGAGTCAGACTGATGATGATGTGGAGTCCCTATCATCAGCCAATTCATTGTCATGGATCCCAATGCAGTGACATGTATCCCATTGCAGTGTCACGGATCCCAAGAAAATGTCATGGATTCCAATGTAGATAGATGTGATCGTATTTAGGTACATGGATCCCAAGGTAGCTACACGGATCCCAATGCAGTGTCACAGATCTTGGAGCAATTACATGAATCTCGAGGTATGATACATGGATCCCAAGGCACATATGCCACCTCAAATACATGTGCACAGTGCCCAATGGAAGGCACCCACTCATAGTGGTGGGTCTAACATCCTTACAAGTCATTAGGTGATGCATACGTAGTGATCTCTTCTAGCAACATCATAACATTAGATTAAGTTTCAGCATGCGTGGACAACCTTAATCCTTATTACATGTGACAAATCCTAAGACAAGGGTTATATCCTAGATCACTAAGTTAGACATAGGTGATATGATGAATAATGCATGAAAGGGGAACGATAAACTTCATGTGTTGACCCTGATATTCCTTTGTCTTATTCGACTAACTTTCAAGAGCTAGGAGTCCTCACTATATGCAAGCCTTTAAGAGGGATCTTTTGCCTAGAGTTACCACCTCGACATTTTGTTTTACAACCCCATTTTGTATTTTATTTCTTTGATTTCTTAGTCCTTTCTTTAGATATACATTATTTAACATAGAATTTAGGGGTAAGGGCCTTCTAATGAGGTTTTATGAAGTGTTATCAGATTACACTTAAGTGTTTACCATGTTCATGATTAGCTTAGAAGTCATAGCACCATGTCTAAGTATCAAACCCATACATAACAACATAGCACAATGTAATCCCCCCATACTAGGGGTAACTAAGGAGATGATGTCTCAAGGCCCGCAGGTTGAAGACATGGAGTGCCGAGAGCCGAATGAGTAGATAGAGCCCCTCTTTTTACCACACATCACCATTGATTGAAAACAACAACGTCCACCACACCAGCTTGGCCCATAGAGGACGCAAGTCTTGCTTCATGAGGTAACAAGTCTGGTCTCGTGGTAAGTGTCATTTTAATAATTGAATCATTTGAGCATGTTGCAAAGAGTCTTTTCTTGATTATACCTTTTGCCTCATTTCACCTTGGTGGTTGACATGTTTTCCTACTAAGTGGGTCACCCTTGGGAAAAGGGTTGCTGCTAGGGGTCTCCTTGAAGGGTCATCGTACCATTCCCGCACATACTTATCACTTTCCACACCTATTCCCTTTTCGTTTCCTCATCTTTTTGGTTTTTAGGCTTATTGACCCCAAGAAGGGCTTGTACCTCATTTCATGGGAAGAAGGGGCTAAAGGCCCAGAGGTGATGTAGTTGGCAAAAGATAAAAGCCATAGATTATCCACTAGATGCTTGCCCTAAGGTCATGGGAGCAATGAAACGCTTCTCTATAAAAAAACCATGGACCTTTTAAAAAGAAAACACATAATTAATAAGTGTCCTGCTTGTTGAGGGAATGCATTTGTGGTGTCTTTTACTTTCCTTGCACATGGCACTCAATATGTTCTTAGCTCCAAGTGGCATTGCAGTGCTCCTGACTTTCCCTTGCACATAACACTCAATGTTTTGGACCATAATCAATTAATGGAAAATAAAGGGCTTGGAAAAATGTTGCATTGCAAACGAGGATGCAACACACCCTCTACAGAGGCATCGATGAATGAGACAATACGAGCCCTTGATATGTTAAGAACCCCATGCCTAAAAGTCACACCCCCATCCACTGCATATTCACTACATGACTTAGAGAGGGTCTTATTGGGAAACACTCCTTGGCTTGGGGATTGATCTACCCAATAGGGCACCATGACAACCCTCCCATACTTAAATTTGAAAAATTGTATAAGTTTGAAAAGGGGGGATTTAATGCACATGTTTGGGTGGTTCTTATATTAATTGTGGCTTACTTGGCATGATACATGTCACTTGTGGACCCTTGGAGGGCATACTTGTTTGTCTTTGTAGGACCTTGCGAGGTGTAAGCTATTCCATGGAGGAACTATGCCATTTTGTCCTTCATTGGGGGTTGAAAACTTCATGGATGGATGCCATACCCCACAGGATGGGCAGAGGATCTCAAAGCCATTCATGCTTGAGATGATGGACATTGCCTTTCGAGGCACTTGGACACCACTAGGTAATGACATCATAGTCCCTTGCACTTGGACGTTGGGCTTTGGAGGCCCAAGACATCACGTTCTAAGCCTTGACGTCACTTGGAGGCTTAGGGTTTAATGGGCTTGATGGTTCCGGAAGAAAGATGATGTGGTTTGAAGAAGGAAGATGCATGACATCTATTGAGGTGACAGTGATAGGTGTTCCCAGTTGCGTCACACACTTGTGGCTTGGGTTGGGCTTTGCTCAAATTACAATCAGTGTGATAACACACAATAACTGAAGTGAACAATCTAACCAAAGTACCTTGACCATGTGAAATTAAAGCAAAATGTACCAGCTCTAAATGCATGTGTCATCTGAGTTGTGAGAGGGGCAAGTTGATATACCATGGTTGAGTCATTTACAAGAACTCATGAGTGATGTATCTGATGGAATAATTGGAAGAACAAGTATGAATCGGAAAATATGAGCGGGGGAGCTCATCCAAGCAACAACACCACACCCAAATGAGGGTGGCTCTAGAAGTAGTTACCTTAAAGGGAAACACATTGTAGCAGGGGTTAGCAAAATATGGTGCTGCAAATCAAATATGATGAATTTAAAGTTAGCAAGCGAGTGGAGCATATCCTAGATGACATGGATGTGGAGATTGATAAGCAACCGATAGACCACAATGTCTCCATTGAAGCATTGAGGAGGGATGTTCATGAGCTTTTCGAAGTCCAAAGGAAAATTCAAACAACTTTAATTGGAAATATTGTTCAATGTTTTAGCTCAATCAATGGATGCCTTTGGTCGTGGAAAATATAAAAAGGATCAAGCGG
This sequence comes from Picea sitchensis, assembly GCA_010110895.2. Classification (NCBI taxonomy): domain Eukaryota; kingdom Viridiplantae; phylum Streptophyta; class Pinopsida; order Pinales; family Pinaceae; genus Picea; species Picea sitchensis. The sequence goes on from SNQJ01S0001227.1 coordinate 19,176, forward strand.
TGGGAGACCTATTTCAATAGGCTTTGTCACCTCGGCAATGTTATTATTATAACTTCTAAATAATTGAATGCAGAGGAGACCGATGAGTGCTAAGGTGATACAAAGAAGAATTAGTATGTCTTTTACTTTGCTAGTTATATTTTCTGAGTTTCTAGTCTGCTCAAGTAGTAAGAAACTTTGGAGTGCCCTTAGTTTTTGGACTCTTTTATCAATATTTCTATTTTCTATTACTCATTAGGAATACGGGGTGTTGTGGATGATTGTACTATTTTAATTTCCAAGAATATGAAGAAATTTTACTAGTAAAGGAGAAGTAAGAAAAATAGAGGGTGTGTTGGTGGATGGTTGGACATCTTGTTTTCTTAAAAATGTATTTGCTAGACAATAGAATTAGTGTTGTGTTTGTGATCTATGCATTAACACATATCTTTTGGGATAGAGACCCATGTAATATACTATACACAATATTTCATACATTGTTGCTCATCTTTTTCTATAAAGACATATTTATTTTGGCACATCATGTGTATAGAGTTTACCAAATGTAGTGAGAACATATATTTAATTTTGATGAAATCGGTGGATAATCGAAAGCCTAAAGGAAACATGTCTTGCTAATTCCAATTAATTTCTGGATATTATCATGCAGAGCAACTAATTATTTTAAATAGTCATTGCCTTTATTTGCCATGATTTTGTAAGTTTATTCTGCTGTTTTCTCTCAAAATTTGGCTCTATTTGCTTTTTAGACAAATATTTGAGCCCTGTAGATGGACTTGGAGGTTGGCATGGTTGGATATTTTTCAACAAGTACTAATCATGTATCATGTATTGGTCAAAGGAAATGGTAATTTGTAAGAGATTGCTTTTATAATCAGTGAATGATTGCCAGTAGTTTTTTGTCTTTCAATTGACTTGTGTCTAGTTGATAAAATAACAAACACACACTTTATTTTGAAAACATAGTGATGTTGTTTGGACATGCCTTATAAATACAATAAAATTTGCCAATGATAATCCATGCTTGAGTGTATTGATGTAATCATAGACTTAGGTATGACATTGTTCATGCAATGATGATAAGTTACATTCGTTAGTTGGCAGCTCATCTAGAATTCTAGTCTTGGTCAGTAAAGTGTTTAAATCTTGTTGCGGGCAATGCGATTTACTTATTACACAAAATTTCTTTCAGGGTGTTAGTGGGGACTGGTCGAGCTTGTTTTGAAACATTAAGGCCACTGGCATATAGCCTTCTTGCAGAGCTTATTCATCATGTTCGCATGGAGCTTTCTCTTAACCAGGTCAAATGTTTCTCTTTATTATATTTTCTTTTGCTGATATTGACTTATTTTAATATTGGTAGCGTCTATTCTGTCTTCTTAGCATTTGTTATCTTGTTATTTACTTGATTTTACTTTATTATTTATATTTCTGTGTTATTTAACATTATAAAGACCTTATAGAGGTTCTAAAGTTTGGCAAAAGGAGGTTTGTTCATCTTGTATCTTTGCATTTTTAACATTATGAAAGCTCTTAAGATCCATCTCTAGGCTTCAAGTGATTTGAAAATGAGTTGTTTTTGAAATTAAAGAATGTGTGAGCATTTGAGGTTAAGAAAGCTTTGGTAGGTAGAATATTATATAGGTGAGGGATTTGAAAGAATGTTATATAGGTAAGGAATTTGAACAATACACACATGCTTGTTTTTTATGCCTTAAATAAGAAAGTTGATTGGGTATTTTTAATATGGTGCTTTAGTGGGATTTGTTTACATTAAATAATAAGTATCAGAGTTTAATGTTTATCTGTCAGATTAGGGATGGGCGATGAAATGCCTTGATAGCATTAGGGCATGCCTATGGAGTATGGAACACCTTTTAGTACGACTTGATTGCAATATGTTGTGGTTCAAATGACCAAAATGAGCCATTAGGCTAAATTCAAAGTACATGCCAAGAAATACAGAATCAAAGTTCCTTTGGTAGCATAATTCATAATTTTTTATTCTAATGAGGATATTGGTCGACAGGCAAATTATAGATAAATTTACAATCTCCTTTGAAAACCTTCAATAATGAAGGAGAGAACCGTTGTAATTAAATTTTCCAAAGCACAGTTGAGGCTGGGGTGTAAATGTACAAAAATTCTTCAGTCATTAGTAATTTAAGTTCGAAGCTTAGAAGATATTCAACTAAATGTATTTCATTAGTAGATTGCCAATCAATATTTGTTGGCAAGAGTATTGTTGAATTGATTACTTGTGGTATATTAGCTTCATTATCTATTATTTTTATAGTTATAGAAACATTTTTCCTATGTGTATGGGGGAGATTTCTTCCTGTGTGTATGTGTGTTCATAACACTACAATAGAAAAAGAATTAAATTGGGATTTTCCTGGTACACTTGTTGTTCATGTGATGTAATTCTTCGTTCCATGAAGTACTACATGCAAAAATTCTAAAGAAAAGAAGCTAACCTCTTATTGCTCTCTTTTTTTCTTCCATCTTGTGAAGGGCTTTGCACATGTGCTAAATTCTGTGATAACAGGAGCAAAGCAATTTGAGGAGGTTCCTCTGTTTGCTTTAATTGCTGTTTTATTTCTGCACTTGTTCTCCTTTCTTCTATCAACTAAGTTGCATATTTGGAACCATATTAGAGCCATAAATCAACACCTTTATAATTTGATTGATGACTGGTAATCTTAGCCCTCCAAGACTAGTTTTCTACAACACATTCCCAGCAAATACTTAAGGTTCAAATGTATCACATTAGGCTCGTTTTACCTTAAGTACATGCCTTAAAGATGAATGTATCAAACAGTTTCTTCATCTACTAATTGGTGGAAGATGGTAAACAAGCCTTTTCTACCATATGACCGGCTTCGAAGTAGTTTGTGACACACTAGTTCTCTCATTTATCCAATGCCTTATGACTCCAATAGCCACGATTAATAGGCACTGGTTTCCTTCCATCTCTTTTCATTCCTTGTTTTTGTTCTTCATTTTTCTATCTTGTCCTTATCCCATTTCCATTGCCATTCTATTTCATCTAATACAACTACAACCCGTTTTTCTTAGGCTAACTTTTCATTAAATCACCTTGTGCCCTCATTCTATAGCCTAGCAATCCTACCTTTTAGGGAAGCCTCCCTTGAGTTGGAGAAGAACCAACCAAAAGAGAGAGGAAGAGCTACTAAGGTGATAGTGGGTAGCCTTCCTAAGTTGCACAAAACTAACTCCTTGGTGATTGGGACTTACACTTTTTGCGGGTTCTAGATTTTGTTGTAACACTCTCCATGCATCATGAAATGACTACCAATGTTGATTGGAAATGGTAAGTGCAAATTCATATTTCCGACATCAAGCTCTCACTATCCATGTCATAGATGGCATCTCCATGAATGAATCAATGATCCACATCCCATCTATGTCTCCCGGTAACAAAAAAAAGTGCCGACATCATCATCCTTTTGGCTGCCTTGTTGTTTATCACATGAGCTAGCAGAAGCGAATGCAATATCTTCATCCGCCAAGGGTTTCTCTTCAAGATCTATCCGTTCAACTCTTTAAAAATTTCATCATGTTCATACATTTCAAAAGGAAATTCACCTTAACTTAGCAAATTCTTGTCTTCCCTAGAATCCATGATGGCTATTGGATTTTCCTCTTGCAAGTGTTCATCATCATCACAGGTTGCTTCTTTCGGATCAAGATGGAATGGATAATCTTCAATGGAATCTTGAGCATCAAGATCTTCATGAAAGGTTGCAACAAGGTCTTCCATAACTTCATCAAACTTTTCTTTATCTAGATTTGAAATCTGAGGTACAAGTGCTTCATGTGAGGAAAGTGAAATCTGGTCATCCAAGGACTCATGAGATTTCATCTCAAAACTGCTCAATGGCTGATCCACAACTTTGGTTTTTTATGGAGACAAAAGGGGTGTTCAATGCTTCAACCTTCTCCTCTATGTCAGTCACTAGTGCCTCCAAAGGGTTTCTATGTAATAAAATCATAAGGTCTTGTATCGCCTTGATCTTTTTATGGCAAGCGTCGAGCATCGCACAAGCATCATGCGTCGCTCAAGCACCATGAGGCTTATCAAAAAGATCTTCAACCTGATATTCTTCTTCATAACTAGGATCCCAAAATTTGTGAAATGCTTTGGTTAATCCTAAAAATGAAGATATCTCCTCTGGGCTACAGTCATCAAACCATTATAGTGCATAAATTTTCATGGTAAGTGCAAACATTTTCATTATGACATTCTCATGGAGAACATTGAAATCTGAAATAAGTTTAATGAAAGATATAACATGTTGTGTGGCTAGATGAAGGTATTCATGGAGCTTTGGAGCATGCTCGAACCATCTTGGAGGATGGAGCGCATTCAAATACTCTGAGATACCCATAAATCTGTAATAAACATTAATATATATAAATATAAATACTAATAAATACTAATAATAATTAATAATTAATGAAAAGGCACTAGCTTAGGTATTTGTACAAGGCTCTTCTTTGTATTATATCATCATCATCTCTCATATTTTATTCAATGCAATATTTTAATCCGCATGGATTCTTTTATGTCATCCCATTAATTCTGGATATTTGTTATATGAACCAGATTGGTTTATTAAATTTGGTATCAAAGCTTCATTTTCTGATCTCGACCATTGGCCACACTTCATTCAGACTTTGTTTGATTTGGCTTTTGGGTAATCCCATTTTTCAGAGTTTCTCTGAATCATCTAGCTTTTGAGCATAGAGACGAAAGTGGATGATAGGAAGTTGGTGTCCAATGCCTTGGATGGAGTTGCTCCATCTTGAAAACCTTTTGTCTAAGGTGTTTGTGCTCATGAGAAGCTACCTACTTATGAGAGACTTTGGGATAACCTTGTGCATGAAGAGATTAGGTTGGAGTCTTGTTCAACGTAGCAAAAAGAAGTAGAAGACCTAGCCTTTGTTGGTAGGATGAGGAAGGGAAGCAAGAAAGGATAAAATAAGGGTAAGAAGGGAGATTCAAGCCAATGTAAGAAGGACTCGAGTAAGGTGAAATGTTTTAGGTGTTACGAGTTGGGACAACTAGTGTCCAGAGAAGAAGGAGAAGGCCAAGTATGTAGTTTTTATTGTAGCAGTAGTGAATGAGGGTTCATCCCAGTTTGAGACTAGCTTCTCCTTGGTCTCTTTTTCATCTTCTAACGTTGTGTCAAGTGTTGGATGGTATGTGGATAGTGGGGCATTGAGACATATGACTTACGACAAGAAATTGTTCAATAGGTTTCAAGTACAATGTGAAGGTATGAGTGTGGAGTTGGGTGATGATGCTACTTATATTGTGAGAGGATTGGTCTCCATTTCCTTAAAGAATGTTACAACTTAGCCCTATTATTGAGTAGCTCCAAGCCAAGGTGGCCAAGATGAAACACTCGTTGAAGGTCAAAAGGACATGTAATGAAAGAGGAGCCCAAATTAGTCTTCGAATGCATTGGCTTAAATTAGAAGATATTGAATCAACACCTTCTTCAAAGCTGTGGCCTCCAAGGAAGCAGTGGAAGGCATCATGACCCTCATAATAGTAGAAGAAAATTCACTTGTTAGGGAAATATAGAGAAAGAGTTTGTCAACCATTATAAAATAGTATTCCAATTGCAAGCTATGATAGAGGAAAGAAAGGTGGGCATGCAGACTTGTGTGGGCATAGCTCCCTAAAAACTAGTGCAAGAACAACATCAGACATGTGATCGATGGATGACATTGGATAAGTTGATAACGACCCTGAAGGACATGGTCAAGTTTCAACGATAAGTTGCTTGGTCAAGATGATTATTTGTGCGAATTTGACAAATCCACGTGGGTCTTCGTGGGGTATGAATTGTCATAAGTGTATAAAGAAGTGGTACAAACACACACACTTGGCAACCACATCGACAAGGGGTTGATAAAGTTCATCCAAAAGATAGGAGACCCCTAAATTAATCACAAATTGTTAATAGTTACTTTGCTAAATGTATCTTACAAAAATTTAGATAAAGTGCTTACTTTGTGGTTGAAATATATCTTGCCAAAAATCGTCAAACCACCCTAAAGTGGCTTGCGAATATGTGTCAAAAGAGTGAAGTGATCTACTAGGTAAGTGTGAAAATTGTCAAACCACATGTCAGGATGCAATACTAAAGAGAGCACTTCGCTAAACAAGGGAGTCAACCACCTGGAGATGCCAAAATCATGCCAAAAATCGACAAATGAGCTAGGGAACTCCATGAACCAAGTCAATAACCCCCTTAATAAGTTATTTTCATGAATTGGTGTGAAAATGTGGGCAATGGTAGTTGGAACTACCTCCTTAAAGCTTGGGCTCCCTCAAAGAATTTGTAATGAAGCCTAAAATCATGTGCATTTGACCAACTTCAACTCTGAAAAGCTTCAAAGAAGGGAAGTGCTTTAGAGAAGTGTGCACAAGTGAAGCACTCCTCAATAAATGCAACAATCTCATCCCTCTAACAAACTAATGCACCTCTCAAGATGAGTGCTCGAGAGATATGTGACCTAGGATGTGGGTGCTCTCCCTCAAAGTGCAAAAATCACATAATATGCCATGGAAACCTTAGGAACCCCTGAATTTGATGGGTGTTCCTCTCTAGAAGTGTGCAAGGGGGGCCCATGTGAATGCAAATCATGCTAAGCCAAAGCCTTCATCGAATAAGGCACTCCTACATAGACCACATGTGCTAGATGATGTGGTATGCCTCTAAATATGTGTCAATGCTTCGAAAAGTGAAGTTCAATGAGAAAACATGGATCAAAAGTAGCACCCAAAAGTCTATCAAGCCATTGTTGTCTATATGCAACCTACTCGGGCAGAGTCTTCAATCTGGATCGAGGTCTCATGCAACATGAGGGGTAGCAACCCACAACTGAAGAATGGGGGCTTCTGCATGAGGACCTAAGTTGCTAGGAAACACGGGTTCAGGTATGAGCATTGGTGCTAATATGGGTGTGAAAACAAGACTTGAAATAGGGGAGAAGGGTATGAGAGGGTAATTATATATAAATTTTTTTATATATGAAAAGCTACAATAGATAAAAAAGATCACTTGAATTTTTGTGAATCAACTATGATTCATATTCATTTTTAGATGAAATTCATCATTCAAATCATATTTCATTAAAATTTCAATTTCATAGTCAACATTTGCTATTCTTTAATTCATCCTCTCCACATATTTTGACAACTGATAGAGAGGATTTCATGAAGTAGTGGTGGAGAAATTTGAAAGAAGATTTGAAGAAGAAGAGAAATCTGAAAATGAAATCTCAACACTAGAAATTACTTAAAACACTAAGAAAACACCCTTGCGATGGAAGATTTGATCACTAAGAGAAACTCTCCACTTCACCATATTGTTGTCTATTTTATTCGCGGTTTTGCTACAAGAATAATTGCACCAAAATCCCTATCTTTATTCTTATTTATTGTTGGACTATTTCTCTTTGCAACCTAAAAATGGAATGGTAAAAATGAAGTTTTCTTTTGTGCTTTTGAGTTCAGTTCATGAGAGTGCTTGGGAAGTGATGAGTTAGGGTTTTGCAAGGGCCCGCCTTTTTTTTCATTTTTTCGTTGTTTGGGAAGTGATGGGTAGGATTTTGAAGTGGCGCCCTTGGAGAACCTAATCTTGGGGCTTGGATACCCAAATTGGGGTGCACCCCCGGTTTTTGGGCATGAAGTACTTGGTAAAACTTGGATGGTGTGCGTGCTCGGGGGTTCTTTGGAGTGACTACCCACTCTTGAACTAGGGAAAGGGTTATCAATGTTCAATTTGTACACCTAGTGGGTGGGTTTGCAAATGTTGATAACTTAGCCTAGGATAAATAGGCTTTTGATGTGGGTTTGATTCCTAAAATGTCTAGATCTGTTTGTTCCCTCTAGTCAGGTGACATGCTGATTATATGTTCATTTCTTTCCAACTTGGGCATTGTGGCACTATGTGACACCTTACTTTTGGTGGTTGTGTGTGGAGCAATTTGATTGGCTAGGTCTATTATTCTTTGGCTATTGCTTGTGGTAGTTGTCTTCACATCACTTTTTTTTTGTGTAAAATGCATGTAATAACTTTTGCTTAGTAATAGAAATCAATGTTCTAAAACTCAATGTGATAACTTTTGCTTAAAAATAGAAATAACTTTGGCATGATCTTGAGAATTTGCATGTGAAGAGAAGCCCATCTATTTAGTGATTCATTGGGTGAGTCTAGCTTCATGACATCCACATTTTCTACTACTCAACCCTTGTGGTGTCTTTGTTCCAATCATCGACCGACATGTTGAGAGACCTTGGGTCAAATCCCTTATATGATCAATAGTAGCAGATCAATTCAACATGAATGCTTCATTAGAGGCTACAATGCTCATTTAGTTATCTATGGATATCCTTCATTTCTCATTCTAAGCACATTCACTTGAAGGTGTTTCTTCTTTTTATTTCTCCCTTTTTCGTATCCTTCTCTTTTGATTTTGCATAATCCATTGTACTTGAATCCCTAGAATAAATATGGAATTAATGGTATCTTGATTCCTAACCTATATTGATAAATTCACATCATGTAAGAATAAGTCTCGCCATATTTAGTTGTTATTTTCATAAATGTGGTCAGGTCAAGAAACCCTGGATACTTGATGGTTCCTAGGCCCCCTCAATCTCCTATATGATGCTCAAATATTAGATCCAGTTTGGTGAAATACTATGCATGCTGGAGTTGGTCAGTTAAAGCATCTATGTGCGGCAATGGATATCCATTCTTAATAGTGATCTTGGTTATTGCATCAAGGTCGACAAACATTTACAACGTTTCATCCTTTGGCACCAACACAACGATCAGTCCACATGAGGAGGTGCTAGTTTCAATTGCTCTTTGCTGAAAGAGCTCTTTCAATTGTCTTATATATTCTCATCATTCTCTAAAACACAAATTCAATACAGCTCCATGTTTTGAAGTGTTAATCTAGCTACAGATCTCATGCTGATTTGCTTTTTTGTAAGGTAATCCTCTCAGCTGCAAGAAAACATATCTGCATTGTACTAACAAATTATCTAATTGTTGTTGGTCATCCGAAGTGTGTTCGAAAGTCTCATTGACTACATTTGGTTTCTCTGTTTTGTGTCTAGATACTATCGAGACAAATTTATGACTTGCATTCATACATTGTTTGGTGAGTGTTGTTATTGTCACTCAGATTTTCTCTTTTTCTTTATAGAACTTTAACAAAGGAGATTTCCCATCCTTCTTTAGATGGTATTAGTTAGCAAGGCTCATGAAAATGATGTATCTATCCTTAAAAATGGATACCCATAACTTCACAAACATCACAATGGAACAACCTCACATTCGATTTCATCAATGAGTTTGGTTGAAAGTGCAAGTTTAAACTTATTTACTTCGTCTCATTCAACTTTGCATCTTTGTGAAACCATGGCTATGTATATAGTAAAGGATGTGATGTAGTCTGCATCCCAATCTTCTTCGCTAGTACTCTAAAATTTGATTCTTTTGGCTGCATAGATTAATATTGTCGTCATAATTGTTGTCCAGATTTGAATCTTTACATGGAAAAATTATTTTCTTTGTTTTTCATGCATCATTAATTGTTGCTTGGACAATAAAGACAAACATTCATTTGCTTCTTCTCCATTGATGACCTTCTTTTACAGAGATTCCCAATAACTCTCTTTGGTATGTCTAGTTTCTTACAATGTTCATGAAACCAGTGAAATGGACTCACTTTTGTTCCATCATCTTTTGTATGGTTGTATTAACCAATCTTTTCTTGGCCTTATCATCTAGACACTTCTTGTTCCTATAAATTTATTTTGTTGGTTTACTTAATCCTCTAGTTGTGGGAACTAAATTCATTATATTGTTGCCATTTTCTTCAATATATGTTGTGTTCGTCTATGCTTCATACAAAGTTTGCATATCAAATAATGCCAATTATTTTTGAATATAATTGTGGGGGCCTCCTATGTATCTCAACATAAAATCTCTCTTATCTTCTATAAGTTGTAGTTGAATTGAATATTTGTGGAACTTGATAGTATATCCTGCTACTTCTCGTCCTTGTTTTTGTTTTGCCGTTTGATTTTTAGCTCCCTTTTATCTACTAGCTGATAGAATTTCCTTATTACAAACTTGAATTCTTTTTGATTGGTGATAGGGAATTTGCCTTGTTGTTTTTTCCTTTGGCAAAAACTTTCTAACCAAAGCAATGCATGCCCAGTTATATTTCATCAGGCTAATGCAATCTTCTATTGATTAGTAAATCTATTGTATCCTCAGTATACATACTAGTGCTTCAGTAATTTATCTAGCTTTTCATTATTGAGGCTTCCATTAAATCGATTAGTACATTTGAAATAATTATCTCTATAGGGTTCATTCTCATGGTGGAGGTTGAATTAATAATTGGAATGCCGACTAGAATATCTACAGAGTGTTGTGTGTTCATGTAGGCTGTAAGATGACTTTAGTGTAAATGCCCACTCTCTCATCATGCTTTGGATCTCCCCAAAGTCAACTGTTAGTGAGGTATTTCTTCCACTCTTATGCAAATAATTTTCCAAGTTGCTATGATGGCTTCTAATTATTTGATCTTGAAGTAAATCTTCTTCAGGTTGTTTTCCAAGTGCTTCGAATTGGCTTCTCATTTGAACTACACTATGCAATGCAAGTATTTATCAAAGAACTTGAATCACTCTATTACCAAAAATGATTAATGCGGAATTTAAAAATGACACTTAATGGGGTTGAGACTTTATTGTATTGGGCTATTAAAAAGATTTTTGATGGATCAAATGACACTGAATTATGTGTTTGGATAAGGGTGATAAGGTCATTTTACTGCTACACGACAATTCTACCTTTGTTGTAGTTTGACTAGTCAAGCAACTTTTGGGATGAATTACTCTCAATTGGTTATGAATTTTACACTAAAACCACTTCTTCCAAATGTCCCTTTGGATCCAGTTTCAGGGGAAAAATGATTTGTGAATCTAATCCCATATGCGAATGTTATATTCTTTTGATCACAATGGGTTCAATTACATATGAGAAGCTCTTGTGGGCCTCTCCCTAAATCACAACTTTTCTTGAGATCCTTCATGGTGGAGGGTGTCATGGGTCCTCTAAAGCAGTGAATTTCTTGTGAGCCACAAAGGGAGGTTGCAGGTCCTGATTACAACATTTCTTGTGAGTTTGGAAATTCTCCTCTAAAGTTTGCAATGAAGGCCAACATTTACTAGAAGTACAGAAAATGCAACTTAAGCAGGCCATAGCTTTGTTTTTATAAGTGAAATTGGATTGTTCGATATATTAAAGTAATGAGTAGAATTTATACTTTCTAGTGGAACAAGTTTCAGATTAAAGTTTGAGGCCCTTTAGGGCCTAGTCCAGTGTTACTGGGAGCACCACGCCTCCTTGCTCCCAAGCTTTGGAGCATGCTCCGAGCGGGAGCATCTAGGGAGCTCGCTCCCAAAATCCCGGAGTGTGCTCCAAGCAGTTTTGGGATGCTCCCTACCCTTTTGGGAGTGTCACGCTCCCTGGGACACTCCCAGAGCCTGGGAGCGTGCTCCCTGAACGCTCCCTAATGGTAATGTTAAATTCTTAAAGTAAAAGGATAAAAATGAAAGATAAAGGTAAAAGGATAGAAATGAAAGATAAAGGAAATGTCAATTGTTACTTAGATTTTTAACATTACCATAATTGTTTTAGGATGTTTGAGAGTGGTTCCAACCTCATCGAACTTCATATGGAGAAAGCAAAGTTTCATATCCCATTCAAAATTCAGTAGATTTAACAGTTTTCAGGATTTCAGGATCGATGGGATTGTAGCATTTTAATTAGATTCTATCACGTATGAGGGTATGTGATTGGCATTTAATCAAGAGCACCAAGCCCTTTATGTAACTTTAATGCTGGTGGTGTTGATTGTCAAACTCCTTTGTGAAGGTCTTAGCAAAAATGTACCCTTTTCTCAAACCAGAATCATTGATTAGGCTTGTTAAACTTTTTCTACTGTATTTTAATGCTAGGATTAGGTAGCTTCATCAAAATTGGGTGGTGTCAACTGATGTCCCTAGAGAATCGAGGTAGAAGCAAAGGCTAGACAAGAGGCAAAGGATGATACTAATGATGTGGATCCCAATACAAGCAATGGTGGAACATTGCTTGTCATTTATGTTTGTCATTTAAATGCTCTTGCTTGTTTATTCATAATGCTTTCTCTCAAAGTTTCAATATAATCATTAATATGCTATGGATGTGTTAACACCTAGATTTTCATCGTTGAAAATCTTGAGGGTTAATAGCCAACATGCATTATTTTGGTTGGCATTTTGAGATTCTCCCAGAGTTTAGCGCTTGTGTTGAGCAGGGGGTTGGTTCCCACATGAGACAGGTATATGATTGGTATGTGGTTGTTTGGTTCAGAGTTAGAGTTGACTTAGTTTCCATGCATATTTGAGAGAGATGTATACATACAACGGGTGTTGTTATTTTTTATGAGACATGGCTTGAGTGGGTCTCTTGACAGTTTGGAGCAGTTTTGAACATATAGTATGAGTCCTTGCATGATTCTAGGCCTGATGACACTTTTTCGGGCAACGTGCAAGAACTTTATATTTTTAGCAGGTTTTGCTCTTAGCCCCGGATTGAGAATTTGACCGTGCAGTATTGGTCCTTGAGACATCCAGAGTCTTTTGGACCTTTTCTCGGATGATGTGGGACATTTTACTATTTTTAGTAGGTTGAGCACCAGGGCTTGCATGTTAGTTCTGATCGCAGAAAGACGAGATCAATGAGTATAAAGTCAAGGGCATTCAGGACGACCTTCTCCTAGTCATCCTGGATGATGTGGATAGTTTCCTGAAATATAGGAATTGGATTCTATTTTTAGAAATATCTATATTTAGCAAGTATAGTCATCGTCTATGCAGTGCCAAGTGGCACCCTCACAGGTCAACATGTGGCAGATCTAGAGAGTGATTTTGTATCCACTTAGGTAGGGGGTGCATATTTCCAAGAGTTGAGCATAAATAAATAATTAATTGAGAAAAGGGAGTCGCATAACTGGGCCTAAATTTAGCCATATATTCCTCCTTATAATCACTACTCCACTTGCCACACATCAACTCCTTAAAATTCGCCTCCAATTAAGTTTAAACCGTATTTTTCTAAATATTAGGAAATTCCCTAAACAATAGGGCGACTTTCCTCTTAGCCATAACTCACTCATGCTTTTGTCAAATTTAGCAAAAGGACATGCATTAGAAAGATAAATTTGGCCTCCATGCGTTTCTTTCACTCCATAAAGCCAATTCACATTCATTATCATCCATTACTCCTCCCTCTCTTCCTCATGTGCGCCTTCCTAAGTTTTAGGGCGCATTCTCCTCTCTTGTGCGCATGTAACCTTTGTTAAGGTTTAAGCTATTATTAGGTTTCTTTCAATTTACTAGATAACCATAGCATAGATAGGATCACTGAGAGAAACACAATCGCAAGAGTACACAAGCATTTGTCCTGGGAAACTCTCAAGGGGGAAGAAAACCCCACAAAACTTCTTTAATTAAGATTCAATAACCAAGTACAGTTCCAGAATAAATCTCTCTATGAGAGACAAACCACCATGATGCTAGACCAGAAAATAGCCAAGACAATAAACCAAACACTGGAGAATATCCTCTCCCAAGCAATGCGCCTCTCTCTCTTCCTTCTTTCGACAACTGGTAACTGCAGCTTCCTTCAATACTTGCGCACTAGATGAGTGAGCTGAGTGGGTGAACAAATGAGTGGCTGGCTTGCTTTATTTATACAAACTGGCAAGCGCTGAAAGGAGGTGTCTCTTCACTAGCAGGGCCGACTTGTCTTTCTGGGTGGTTAGAACCACTTTAATTTTCCCGGGGGTTGACTTCTTAATTTGCATATTACAATTAGGGTTTGACCAATCCACAAAAGGGAATTTGGTCAATTACAATGCCCGACATGATTAATCCACAAAAGGGGATTGATCTAATGAATAATAGGTCAATAATAAATAGAATATTTTTTGCAATTACAATATTTCAACACTCCCCCTTAACAAGAAGGGTATTCTTTATCTTTTGACAGGTCACTGGATGTCATCATCAACTGAACAATATCATCAACTGGATAATCATCATCAACTGGACAATAACATCAATTGGATAACATCATCAACTGGGCAATATCATCAATTGGGTAACAACATCAACTGGGTAACATCATCAACTGGGCAATATCATCAACTGGATAACAAGAGGCATCAATATAATCCACTTAGTCATCTAGCATCACGATCACTGACTGGTTCTCCATGAATCAATATTAAAGAAGTTTTGTTCTCTTTATCTTCGCGCAGAAGATACTCTTTCTTTCTTTCATCTTCACGTAGAAGATACTCTTTCTTATCTTCACACAAAAGATATCTTATCTTCACATAGAAGATATTCTATGAGTTTTTCCATTCCTTTTATGTTCTCCCTTCTCTTGTAGTCATTTATCTCACCCATCCACCGGGGAGGACTACTACCATAGCTTCACTCCTAGTCATCCCACATGAACTAGAAAAGCTAAGATGCTAGCCTGGGCAGGACTAGACTCCCTTTCCATCATCCACGCAGGATCACGACACAAACCTCAAGAACCAACTGACCATTCCACATGGTCAAGGTTTGTGTTCCAGGCTACTCAATCCTTGGCCAGAGGAGAGTATTTGCCCACTACCCCTTGGAGAAACATCCACACTCCTCTCTACGAGGGTGGTCACACCCCTCTCTACGAGGGTATTCTAGCATGTCCCTAGAGTATCCAAAACTTAACACTTGGACAGAGGCCAACCTTGGAAAATTTCACATTCCCCTTCTCTACGAAGGTCTCTTCTCTTTTCCTTCTCTATGAAGGTCTACCTGTGGGATTGCTCATTCCTTCTCTATGAAGGTCTCTTCCTTAATATCCCGGGTGCCTTCTTGAGTTTGAACTTTTCTTTCTTTCTGACTTCATACTGGATCAACCTGCTCCCTCTACATCGATAAGAACGGTACTGGAGCAACCTACAGTTACCTGCATCTCATCAACTATATCTGAGTATCCATCTTTCTCTTGATCTTGAACATTTCTGTTCTGCATCTTTAGGAGCCTCCTGCTTGTATATAAATACTGGATACTGTCTGGTCTTTACTGACTGTCACCATATCATAAGTCCTCCTCATGCTGTCTAACTTCTGCAAGTCAAGGCATAAGTTCTTTCTTCCGAGACCTGTAAACTTACTTACAGTATGCTTTCTGAGATATGTCACTTAGCCAATCAGTCAGTAACAATAAGA
Organism: Picea sitchensis; assembly: GCA_010110895.2. Lineage (NCBI taxonomy): Eukaryota > Viridiplantae > Streptophyta > Pinopsida > Pinales > Pinaceae > Picea > Picea sitchensis. The sequence goes on from SNQJ01S0001227.1 coordinate 34,576, forward strand.
AGTAATCAAATAAAACTATATCATGATTTCTATTTGAGTAGTACACATCTTTTCTTAAGCAAAACTTGTTCAACTATGTACACATCTGAAACCCTAATCATGAATAAGACTTTTGAACTCTTTTTCACTCTAGCTATGAAATTACCAAATTTTCCCTTATTATCATAGCTAAACACATACCTTTGTCACTCTCATGAGTGATCATATCTGAAATAAATATTTTATCTCTTTCTTTATCCTCTTCTTTGATACTTCCTTCATAAATCTGCATAGACACTGAAATAAAGTGAGGTTAATTAACATTCTCACAAAAATCTAACTTGTAATGATAAAGTATTAAGCAAACAAGATACTAAAAATAACATTAATACTTATCTTTTGTTTTTGTGTGGGGAGGCTCCACGGACTCCACCATTTGCTATCTTTCTTCAAATCAACTATCTTCAACTTAAAGTACATAATCCTCAATTTCTACTAAAGCTTTCTTTGAGGGAGGAGATTCCTCTTCCTCTGCCACATGTGCTTGATTCTTTCTTTTCCCTTTTCCTTGAGTACAGTCATAGGAAAAGTGTCCCAACTTTTGACAGTTGTAGCATCTGATCTTTGAAACATCTTTCTTCTTATCTGGAACTCTTACGGAGTCTCGTCCTCAAGAACGAGTGTGTGTTGCTTTTCTTCCAAGTGTCCTTCACTCAAGATGACAAGTGCTTTCTTCAACTCGTTCTCTATACTAAGACTATATGCTATCTTGACAGAAGGTTGGGTTAGAGAATAAATTCTATGATCTCAACTTTAATCCCATCTAATACCTTGAATTTAATTTTGACCAAAGGTTAGTATGATGGTCATAGCTTCAACATGCAACCTAGATCAAAATAATATCATAACAAATAGATGCATATTAGAATAATCAAACCTGGGTTGCATTATTCCTCTGAATGTGTTGGATCTTGAGATCCTCCTAGATCTATGGAAAGAGATCCCTTCTCCTGCAAATACCCTTTAAAGCTTAACAATTTAAACATATGTGAGTACATACCTTTGATAATATCTGTAGGTAGTGGCACCATATGATAGCAACGGTAATAATTACCAACCCCTTTTAAAACTTCAAGGGTGACTGCAAGTGGTACTGAAACCGCAACTGCAACTTAGGGTTTTATGAGAAAACACTAATTTTTCAAACTTCAAATTTTGAAATTCTGATCTAGAGGCTAAATGCGCTGAGCTGAGGCGAGTAAGCTGGTGCAGTCAGATTTCTGAAAATCCAAATTTTACCCCTTGAAATTGAGCTTGCGGAAATCTGGACCAGTGTTACCAGAACCAAACCGGAACCGGTAAAACCGGTCGGTCCGACTGGTTCCAAGCCCAGACCGGTTCAAACCGGTCCCTTAAACCGCTCCAGACCGGTTCCGTACGGAATCGGTTTTTTTTTGCCAATGAGACCCGCGATTGGAAAAGTGAGGGAATTTTTTATTTTTTT
>SNQJ01S0001227.1:36068-52842 GCA_010110895.2 Picea sitchensis
ATGATATTGATCCCTCATCAGATTGGGTTGTGGAGACTCAACCAACAGCTTTTGACCATGAAGACCTTTCTTGGATGGATTTGGATCCTGAGCCACATCAGGAGAATGTGGCCACCGATGCTGCACCTGTATCTTTGCCTTCTTGAACAAGGGAATCAAGCCAGGCTCAGAATCCCCCTGTTCAGTCTACTCATGTTGAGAATGTAGATGATGACTCCAAGTCTGACTCTGAGTCCTTTGAGTCTTCCTTTCAGTATGCAGATTCAGATTATTAGATTGTGTAGTCTCTGACTCTCTAGAGTTATTTTTGGCCATTTAGAGCCTTTTTGATGATGTATTTTGATTCGGCTATTCATATGTATTATGGGCTCATGGAGTGCCCTTACTCTTAGTGCTATTTTGGTTTTATACACTATTACTTGTTATATATATATGAGAAACTTTGCAAATTGTGTATAATGGTTTGGAATCTGGATTCACATGGATGCACATGAATATATATGAGAAACTTTGCAAATTTGTGTATAATGGTTTGGAATTTGGATTCTGGAATTCGATTGACATGGATGCACATGAATATATATGAGAAACTTTGCAAATTTGTGTATAATGGTTTTGATTCACATGGATGCACATGAATATGTATTTGTTTTTCAAAAATTTGAATATTTTATGTATTTTTAGTGACTGTTTTTTTGATCTGGTTTTTTTCCGGTTTCGGTTTGGTTTCGGTTTTTGGGGTCGACCGGTTCGATGACCGGTTCGGTTCTGGTAACATTGATCTGGACTGGTACTTTTGGTATTGGTTTTGGTTTTTCTGGTTTTTTGGTATTTTCGGTACCAATGAAAACTAGGGTTTCACTTTCAGAGAGTTCTATCCATTGAAAATGTGCATTGAAGGTGTCAATGAGTTCCTTAGGCCAGGGCGCACTTTTCTAGATGATCTTTGGGCTGAAATTCCTCTTCAATAAAAGGCCCTAATTTTCTTGTACGACAACAGTGACGTTTTTCTTTTTCCTGTGAAAAATGCTCTCTTCAGCTTAGCTTTGAAACCATGTTAAGGTTTAAGCTATTATTATGTTTCTTTCAATTTACTAGATAACCATAACATAGATAGGATCACTGAGAGAAACACAATCACAAGAGTACACAAGCATTTATCTTGGGAAACCCTCAAGGGGAAGAAAACCCAGCAAAACTTCTTTAATATAGATTCAATAACCAAGTACAGTTCCAAAATAACTCTCTCTCTACGAGAGACAAACCACCATCATGATGCTAGACCAGAAAATAGCCAATACAATAAACCAAACACTTGAGAATATCCTCTCCCAAGCAATGTGCCTCTCTCTCTTCCTTCTTCCGACAACTGGTAACTGTAGCTTCCTTCAATACTTGCACACTAGATGAGTGCGCTGAGTGAGTGAACACATGAGTGGCTGGCTTCCTTTATTTATACAAATTGACAAGCGCTGAAAGGAGGTGTCTCTTCACTGGCAGGGCCGACTTGTCTTTCTAGGTGGTTAGAACCACTTTGATTTGCCTGGGGGCCGATTTCTTAATTTGCATATTACAATTAGGGTTTGACCAATCTGCAAAAGGGATTTTGGTCAATTACAATGCCCGACATGATCAATCTACAAAAGGGGAATGATCTAATGAATAATAGATCAATAATAAATAGAATACTCTTTGCAGTTACAATATTTCAACAACCTTCATGCAAACTCTCACATTCACTCACTCATCTCACCCTCCTCACATATCTCTCTTCCTCAGGCGCTTAGCCTCCATTTTTAGCAACCCATGCATTCTCTTCCTCTCCCTTGGGATATGCGCCCTCATTGTGCTATATATTGGATGCTTGATATAGGTTCTTGGTTGGTTCATTGCAGTAGCAACATAGTGTCTCTCTCATTCTCTCCTCTCTTGTTCTCTAGTCTAGTGGCTCCTCTTTGAGCAAAGTAGTCATTGTACTGGTTGTAAGCTTGCCAAGTGTGGTGCAATCAACTCTCTTGTAAGTTTCATCAATAAAGAAGTGTGCGTTTGTCTTCAAACCGCTTTCTTGGCGGTATTATGGTAAATTTGTGATCTGATATGTCATTTTCTAAACTGTTCCTTCTGGTTAATTCTGATCTTTTTGAATAATTTTCTTCTTCTTTCCAGTCTATTGTCATTGTGCTAATCCCTCAGGTTCCCTCCAAGCGTAGAAGATTGTTTTTCCTCATCGTTTTGGACTGCTTTTACAGGCTGTCCAAGACGACCAGCTTGCTGTTTTGTAGGTTTTACACGCAGAAACCAGATCTAAAGGCAGCAGCAAGGTGCTTCAGTGTGCCTAGGGACTTCCCCCAGAGGCTAACAAGCACTAGCCCAAACAGAGAGGGGTTTGGCCAGTGAAAATTTGGGGCCATTACTCCTTTAATTAGCCAGGTTTTCATCATTGTTCTAACACAATTATCAGCTCAATTGGAGGGTGGAAATTTGTGCTAACAGGATGGCATTTCTAACTTCATAATAATGTAGTATTCATCTACAAGTAGCAAAAATATGCATGTTTTCATATATTATGCAGCTAATTCGTCTTTCCGCATTTTATTTTAATTATAAATGCAATATATATATGCTCCTGAGGATTTCCTGCTCCCGCTTTGCTCCACGCTCTGGCAACCTTGGCCTAGGGACACAAATCAAAAGAAGAAACTGGGGATTTTCCAGCTATCTAATTTTTGCTTTATCTGTGTACTAAATTCAATAAGCTATATGTTTCTTATCTATCTTTGGAATGGAACATATCATGTCTCAATAGAAAGCTTAGAATATCTAGTTCCAGTAGAAGTAATTTCAAATGGTTTTGAGAAGCAGTTTAAACTTCTAATTAGATATAGTCAATGTGTTGTCCCTACCCAAAATTAGAAATTTGAGTGCTTTCTGCTGCAAATTTAATTCTTTTTCAGGCAGCAATGCTTCCAAAATATAAATAACTCAATATCTAATAATTATCTTCCTTTATTCCCAATTGCTTCCATGCAATATATAATAATCGAGCAAGTTTTTATGGAACTTACACCATATTCTTCAATTTTTTCCCCTAAAACTATGGCGAGAAATTCATGCAATGAATGAAACCTTACAAAAGTGCTTTAAAAGTGCCATATGTCCCTTGTTCTTTTAGATGGGTGAGGTTAGAAAAATAATAAACATAAAATGTTAAGCTTTAAATGGGAAACTTTATTGTTTCCTCTTCCTCACTAAAGACACTGATTGATCTAAAATTGATTTAAACATATTCTGCCATCTACACATTCGTGGAGGTTCAAAACTCTCCATCTTTAAAAAAGAATCATCAAATTTTGCATAATGATTTATAGAATTCTTACATAGCTTTTGTATTTTACATATTTTTAGCAAGGTTAAAGAATAATCTGGTCCGTGGGGAGCTATGGACCCCAACTTTGCATTATTGTAAACCCACTTCAACGCAGGGCCTACTGTTGTCGTTGTGTTTTGTCTATTTTCTCTCCTTTCGAGTTTTTGGAAATTTTCAGGTCTGAGTTTATGCTTGTCGGGTTTTGCTGATTTTTTGCTGAATTTTTGAATTAATGACCCACTCTCGTCCTTGCCAAAAGTGAGTTTTGCGACACTAGTATGGATTAATTAAACTCGAACAAAGGACACATTGAATTAAGGCAATATGCCAAATAGGGATTGAACTGTCATTACTTGCATGGAAATACCCTGTCTCAACCACTAGATCTCAACTTGACGAACAACCTATATATTTTACTAGTCTTATTGGGCATTGGGCATAAATACTTTATTAGGCCCCCAAGGGAACTAGATAGCTTGGACTTTATCCATAGTTTTTAAACTCGAACTTGGACTTTGACTCGGTCACCTATCAATTCAGACTTCGACTTGGACTTGAACCGATCTGATTTCAATGACTTGGTTCACTAAAAAATACATTAAATAATTAAATTTTAATAAAAAAAATATTTTAAAGATTCTAAACCATTAGAGATAAAATGTGTGAAGTTTGCTGATCTATATACCATGTAAGGGTGTATATATCAAAATGACACCAAGAGCAATACATATCAACAACAAAATACATATTCAATGAGGCTCTTAATGGCCTCTAGAGTCCATAAAACATGCTACAAGTACAATCTATTGGTCTACTACATATCATTGATCAGCATGATCAATCATCAAACTCAACACCACTGCTAGAAATGGGATCTGTTACCCCCTCTCACCTAGGGGTAACTAGAGGAGATCATGTCTCATGGCCCATATTGAAGACAATGATCCTGATGATCATGATGATCAACATGTCCACAAAGATCTTTCCAACAACGCCCTTAGATGCCTTTTACTCACTAGCATGGCTCATCACACTCAATCAACAAGGCTCATTGGGAGATGGTGGCCCAATACATTGTAAGGTACATTAGTCCTTGTTTCATATCAATTGTCATATTTAATGCATTGGGCATTTGAGTAATGATCATGGGTTGAAGTTGGATAATGAATCATGAGCTTAGAAGTTATGCTTTTTGCCTTGTTTCACCATTCGCGATCATACTTACCACTTTTCCATCAAAATCCTTCCATTCTCCCACCTTTTGGGTAATGTGGTTACATGTACACCCAAAATGCATGTACCTCATTCTCTTATGAGAAGGAGCTAAAGGCCTAGAGGTAGATTGCAATTGGCAGATAAAGAAAGAAATGGGATAATTAGGACAATTAAAAGCCATAAGTGCACAGTTGATCTCTACTCCCTCATTAATGGCAATTGCCCCTAGTCCTAATGCGAATAAACACATTCATCTATAAAAAAAGACTTGAATATATCTCGAACAAAAAGGCAAAGGAAGTGCTATGCTTGAAACCTTTTAAAGGGGACTCACAAATCAAATGAAATAAAGAAAAAGACAAATAAAGGGGTTTGGAATGCAAAATGCACCGAGGAAACGTTTACTCAATCATCAAGCCCACTCTCCTCAAAGGCACTCATGGAGGTGAGTGCATACATTGTCTTGCATGTTAATGACCCCATGCCTAGAAGTAAACCCCATGACCACCTCACATTCATTACATGTCTCTAATGGGTTCTTTTGGGAAATATCTCTCTACTTGGGTATTGGCTCTAGAAGGGGATACCCAAAGAAAGTTGTTCACTTGGATTTTGTATTATTTGATGGTCTACTTTATATGCTTCTTAGGACTACTGTATGTTGAAAATCTCACTATCCCCAACACCTAGATAATGTTCTACCTTGTGTTTTTCCTTGCTGATAATATAAATAACAACACACAAAACAAAATATATTGGCTGGAAATAAAACAACGGAAGCAAAATATGGAAAACCAAATACACACAACACACAAAAATCTGCTCTTCAAATCATCTTTTTTTTAAATAATGACTCCAAGCATACAAGTGATCCCTTCATGGGAAAATGGCTCACTGAGGAAAAATACAAATACAACATACCTAGCAACTCTGGCCTTGAAGAAACCCTTTGGTGGATCTACACAGATTTGCTTGCTGGACACTCAGATCTGTAGTAGATTTGCTTGCTGGTCCTTAGATCTACAAGATCTGCCTGCTGGTACCTTAGATTTGCTAGATTTTCCTGTTGATTTTTCAGATCTATACTAGATTTGTCCACTATTACCTTAGCTCTGCACTAGATCTATCTGCTGGTACGTTAGATCTGCTAGATCTGCCTGTTGGTACCTCAGATATGCTATATCTTCTTGCAGGTACCTTAGATCTGCTAGATTTGTTCCTTGGTATCTCAGATTTGCACTAGATGCGTCTGCTGGTACCTCAGATCTGCTCCCCAGAAATTTGTCCTTTGATTTTTGGCTCTTGGGTTTTCTTCTCCTTAATACACTACCTGCACTTTCCTCCTTTGGACTTGATCTCTAGATGAAAACCCTTCTTAACCTTTTGCTGAGATCCCCTTGAATTATAGTCCTTCGTGACTCAAGCACTTGAGCAAAAGTCCTTCTTTGCTCTTGTGCTTGATCCCCTTGAGTCACAGTCCTTTGTGACTCGAGCACTTAAGCAAAAGTCCTTTGCTCTTCAAGTGGAGGATCCCCTTGAGTCACAGTCCTTCGTGACTCAAGCACTTGAGCAAAAGTCCTTCTTTGCTCTTCAAATGAATGACTTAATCTCATGAGCAAAAGTCCTTCTTTGTTCCTATGTGCTCTCTTGTGTCTTTCTCCTTCACCTAGCCTTGCTTTTATATTCTTGAGTTATGACCGAATCAAACATAATCCTAATCTTGAAAGTGATCAACGGTTGAGATTAGATCTCAACTCATTTGAGATCAATGGTTAAGATTCTCATTTAATTCACTAATGCTAATAACTTTAGTATTTCATTAAATTAAACTCACTTTAATTAATAAAAGCACTTTCCTTTAATAATTCCTTTAGTTAAAGTAAATTACTAAGGTAGAAGGCTTTGGATGACTTCCACATGTTTAGAGACTTAGAACTATGCATAAGTACCCGTATGATGCTACAAACATCAACATTATAGCTTGTGATTGTTGGTTTTACTTGATTCCATGGTTTTGACTGACTTGAGTGCACTTGACATGGTCTTGGAGAACGTCTTTGTGCTTTCACCCTAGGACGTTGTGCACTTTGTACAACACGTGTGATGTAGAGCATTGGGTCACCTGATGATTGACCCCCTTCAGATATATCCTCTGACACCTTATGGACCTTGGACGATGGACATATGAGCCCTCCTTTGACATTTATGGTCATGATGGCAGGGGGATGGGCGGAAAGTCGACACCCTGGACAATGCACCCCACACCTTTTTTAGCGTTTGATGGAAGATGTTGCACTTTGTCATGCTTGGGCACCACTCAGAGAGGTGATACTTGATCATCCCACTTTGGACTCTGACATTCCCACCTCGGACGTTGAGCTCCTTGATGATGACATCATGCGCTAGAGTTTGCTTGATGATGATGGGCTTACTTTCCATTTGGGCACCATTAATGAGTTGATGATGTGACATAGCCATTGATGAGGAGACACACCCTCCACCTTTCTTGCACCTCTTGGATGATGAGACGTGGCCTTTGGAGGCCTCACACACCCTCTTGGAGCCAGGGATGATTTTAAGGATGGGAATTTATATTAAAATGTAGAAACTCGGGCTAATATTGTGAGTCTTTTATTTGCAAAATGTAAAACGTTTGGTGATATTTTCATAAAAATGTCCAAATTTCTAAGGTTTTTATAAAGTTTCTATAAAATTTTGGCAATTTTTAAGGTAAAATAATTTTATTCTATGGAATTTGGGCGAATTAGTTTTAGAAAAAAATGGAAATTGGCCAATCTTTTTTTCGGAAAAACCATGGAAAATTAGCCCATTTGCGAAATTTAGCCCCTAAATTTTTCCTTGCTTGGAGCATGACCTCATCACACATGTGACCTAGGAGGGCATTGTATTGGTGTATTAGCATGATTTTTCATTGTTAGAGGCTATTTGTGTTAGAATTTTAAATTTTCTAGTTACACAATTACAATTACTTAATCCAATAACAACTGTAGTAGGATCATTGAAAGATAGACAATCACAGATACAATAGAACACACAGATTATTCTCGGAAACCTCGTGGGGGACAAAACCCAGCAACCAAAATCCACAATATAGATTCCTTCAACCAATACAATGATGCGCTATAGCTCTCCAAGAAAGACTAAGACCAAGACCAAAACACCTAAAGAACCAGTCTCCAAGACTTGTGCACTAGACCTTCTTATGCGCTCCAAGATGCACAAGAGAAGTGTGTGAGTGTGTGGCAAAATGAGAGGAACCTATCCTCTATTTATACACAACAGTGTCTCTTGACCTAACTAACCCATAAAACATGGTCGACTAGCCACAATGGGGCTTTTTACAATTATAAGTAAAATACCAATAATATAATAATTTTTGTTGGGCCGACTTGTACAATATAATTTTAATAACCTTTTAAAGGTTTGACCAAAAACAAATATACAAGATTATCTTCCGTAGTTACACCAAAAATATTAACACTCCCTCTTAACTAGGAAGGTATTCTTTCCAGACACAGACTCCAAGTCTGATACCACACGAGCTCACAAGTCTGATACCACACGAGCTCACATCCATTGACTGATGAACACACAAATCTATACATCCTCGGATATCCATAGTGCAACATGACTTGACCCCATGCAACCAAGGTCTATGGGTAGCTCTCAATAGCTACAACATGTCCCCAGGACATCCACTCCCTGTGATGCATCAATACCTGATCATGTGCACTCCTATCTCAGTGCCAACCCTTTTTCATGCTGGATGAGACCCACTAGACTCAATGCCAGCCCTTTTTCATGCTGGATGAGATTTTTCCATACTAAGTGCCAACCATTTTTCATGCTGGATGAGTTCCACCTGTCACTCCCTTTGAAGAGGGACCATACCAAGCTTGTCCCTGAAGTACTCGAACTTGGTCCTCGATAACGGCTTGGTGAACACATCCGCAATCTGATCTTCGGTAGTCATGAACTAGAGCCTCACTGCTCCCCTCTGTACCATATCCTTGATATAGTTGTATCTTATCTCGATATGCTTCGACCTGTCATGGAACACCGGGTTCTTTGACAACATCATGCAACTCTGGTTATCACACCAAATGCAGGTCGCCTCCAATCAGAGACCAAATAACCCAGACATCAACTTCTGAAGCCACACTGCTTCTTTGCTCGCTGCACATGCTGCCACATACTCAACTTCAGTCGTACTCAGTGCCACACAAGATTGCTTCCTGTTGCTCCACGAGACCATACTGGAGCCAAGACTGAAACAATATCCCGAAGTGCTTTTTCGGTCAGGAATACTGTCGACCCAATCTGAATCTGATTATCCATACAATCCAAACTCATGGTCAGATCTATACTAGAGACCACGATCTAGAGTATCCTTAAGGTACCTCAACATATGTTTTGCTGCAACCAAATGAACCTGTCTGGGTTGCTCACAACAAAACATATATCCGGTCTTGTGTTCGTTAAATACATCAACAAGCCCACTATATGCCTGTATAAGGTAGAATCCACAATCTCTGAAGTTGTATCCTGCAACAATTTAGATTTTATACCATCGTTGTAGCCATGGCCTTACAGTCCAACATCTCGAACTTCTTTAAGATTTGCACAACATACTTTCCTTGATTTAGGAAAATCCCATCTGATCTCTACCAAACTTCTAGTCCCAAGAAGTAGTGCATCATTCCTAAATCTTTCATCTTGAATTTTGTAGCCAATTTTCTCTTACATTCATTGATGAGCATTTTTGCACTTGTTAGAAACAAGTCATCTACATACAACAATAGAATCACCGGTTCACCATCCTTAACCTTAAAGTAAAGGTTAGGATCTACATTGCTCTTGGTAAAACCCAAGCTCATCATAAAATTGTCAATCCTACCATACCATGCTCTGGGTGCCTGCTTCAATCCATATAAAGCCTTCTTTAATCTGCACACATGAGTCTCCCTGTCTGGTATCTCCAATCCAAGTGGTTGCTCCACATAAACTTCCTCTTTTATTTCACCATTTAAGAAGGCTGTCTTTACATCCATCTGGTGCACCTTCCATTTCATCTTATTGGCCAATGAAAGTATAGTCTTGGTCGAGGTATATCTTGCTATGGAAGCAAAAGTTTCTTCATAGTCAATCCCTTCCTTCTGAGAGAAACCTCGGGCCACAAATCTTGCCTTATATTTTTCAATACTGCCATTAGATGCGTGTTTCGTCTTGTAGATCCATTTCGAACTCACCACATATTTTTCCTTTGGTCTGGGAACCACATCCCAGACACTATTCTGCATAATGGACTAGTATTCCTCTGCCATGGCATCTTTCCATACTTGATTTTCTGCAGCCTCTTCATAACTGGAAGGTTCTGCATCCAATATGTGACAAAAGCATGCCATCTCGCTAGAACACAACTTCGACTTCTTAGTTTCCTTGAAAGATTTCTCTGGGCCACCAATTCTTTCTGCATCTATGATAAGCTCTTGTGCCCAAGCTGGTCTTCTCTTGCGAGAAGGTATCTCGACTAGTTTCTGAGGTTCTACTATGTCATGATCCTCTGGAATGACTTCCTCTGGTTCGATTGCCTCTGGAACTTTACGAACTTCATTCTCTCTTCATGTGCCTCTTCCGCACAGATCTGTTTGGATTTACTGAAAGCTACATTCTCATCGATGGTTACATCTCGGCTGATCACCACTTTCCGGTGACCGGGAATGTATATCCTGTAATCCTTCGATGTGTCACTGTAACCAACAAATATGCCCTATTGTTTAGAAGGGTCCAACTTTGTCCTCTTTTCCTTGGGGACGTGAACAAATACATGGCAACCAAATATTCCGAAATGGATGACTTATGGCTTTTCTCCTGAAAACATCTCCTCTGGTGTCTTGTTTTCAAGCACCTTGTGGGGACTTTTATTCTGCACGTACATTGTCGTCTTCGTTGCTTCTACCTGCAGATGCATAGGAAGATCTTGATCATGTATCATGGCCTTTACTGCTTCCATGATTGTCTGGTTCTTCCTTTCACCTATTCCATTCTGCTGAGGGTTATAGGGAGTAGAAAGCTCCCTCCTAGTCCCAACTTCCTTGCAATACTCCTTGAATTCTTTTGAGGTGAATTCACCTCCATTGTCTGATCGCAAGGTCTTTATCTTCCGCTCTGTCAAGTTTTCTACCAAAGCCTTGAACTCTTTGAATTTGCCAAAAACTTCATTCTTTGCTTTTAACAAATAAATCCAAGTTTTACGTGAGTAATCATCAATGAAAGATACATAATATACATACCCACTTAGTGAAGCTGTCGACATTGGTCCGCATACGTCTGAATGCACGATGTCCAAAACTCCTTTGGATTTGCTATCGCTATTGGAAAAGGAGTTCTTCACGTTCTTGCCTTGTGCACATCCTTTGCACACTCCATTTGGTTTTGCTTGGATTTCTAGAAGATCTGTCACCATTTTACTCATAATTGGAAGAGCTTTGTAGTGTAGGTGAGAAAATATATGCCATGGTTCATTGGGATTCACAATATCATGCACCATTGCAGAGTCTGAATGTCCTTTTAATTTGTAGAGACCTCTTTCTTCAACTCCAATCACTACTGCATCATCAATGATCTTCCCTCTAGGCCACATAAGAACTTGACCATCAATAAATGCTACTCTAAATCCTTTCTTGCCCAATGCTGAGATTGAGAGAATATTCTTCTTTAAACCTGGAACATAGAGAACTTCCTTTATCTTCATTGGCTTCCCTGAGTTTAACTTGTAGGAAGCTTCTCCAACACCTTTGATTGGACACTGATAGTCATCACCCAATTTCACCTTGTGAGGTGAATCTTTATGAATAAGTTTAGATAAGGAGTCTTCATAGCCTGTCATGTGCTTGGAAGCACCACTGTCTATCAACCAAGTGTCGCTTCCATGAGTAACAGTACTTGTGAGGGCTGAGATAAGAATATAATCCTCATCACTTGATTTATCTTGCTTTGCAACCTTCTTGGGAGGCTCATCATCTTCAGCTGTGTGAGCTTGATGCCTCTTACTTCCTTTCTTATTCTTAATTTCCAGAATGAGGGGGCGATACCTAACAAAGTGTCCCAATTCCTGACAACAGTAACATCTGATCTTTGAGTTGTCTCTTTGACCCATCTTAAACTTCTTAGGTAAAGAATGCTTCTTCTTGTTCTTTCCTTTCTTGGTTTGGGCGGCTAGGGCTTGATCTTCATCTGCCATCTTTTCTTCTCTTGCAGTTGTCTTAGCTTCTTCCTAGTTACAATCTTCCCAAAGCCAACTGAACTTGGGAAGCTTCTTCCTTGAGAAAATTTCTTGGATGAAAGTATTCCATGACCTTGGGAGGCCATTCAAGGTAGTCATCACCATCTCTTCTCCTTCTACTGAGTCACCAATGGCTTCTATCCGCTCCTTGATTTGATTCACTCTTGAGAAGTAGGAGTGAATGGTTTCTAAGTTCCGCATTTTCACATTCTTCAACTGAGATCTCAGAGTCATTCTTCGGTTTATGTTGCTTCCTTCAAACATACGAGTTAAGGTGTCCATCATTTTCTTTGGAGAAGATAATGATGATACATGATGGAAAAGGTTGTCCTTAATGGAGTCTGCAATAATCCTTTTTGCTCTCACCATGTCCTTATATTTTTCCTTAGCTTCATCTCCTTGAGGTTCTTGAACTTCTTCTATAATGAACTTATCCAGTTCATGTTCTTCAAGAAGGAGGGTTACTCTGTACCTCCAGGCCTTGAAGTTATCAACTCCATCTAACTTCTCATCTGTTTTTGTTCCGATAGTCATCCTTCCTGGGACCACACAAAATATGACTAAAATTGAAAGACTGAACTTACCAGTAGGTGCGTCTTCTAAGGTGATCTGCTTGGTGGTCTTGCTTTGTAAAAATTCCCCCAGAAACTGGAAAAACTTCAACCTTAGGGTTTGGGTGAAACCCTAACTGCAGCAACTGCTAATTGGAAAACGGGTCCACTGGAAAAGTGCGCTAGGCTAGGGTGAACTTCCTGATGGTCTTTGTTTGTTCGACAACCGTCTCTAGATTGAAAATACCTCCCTTTTAGGCTTCTAGATCTGGAACTGGCTTCTATTCAGGCCTGCTCTGATACCATGTTAGAATTTTAAATTTTCTAGTTACACAATTACAATTACTTAATCCAATATCAACTGTAGTAGGATCACTGAAAGATAGACAATCACAGATACAATAGACCACAAAGATTATCTTGGGAAACCCTTATGGGGGAGAAAAACCCAATAATCAAAATCCTCAATATAGATTCCTTCAACCAGTACAATGATGCGCTATAGCTCTCCAAGAAAGACCAAGGCCAAAACACCAAAAGAACCAGTCTCCAAGACTTGTGCTCTAGACCTTCTTATGCACTCCATGATGCACAAGAGAAGTGTTTGATTGTGTGTCCAAATGAGAGGAACCTATCCTCTATTTATACACAACAATGTCTCTTGACCTAACTAACCCATAAAACAAGGCCGACTAGCCATAATGTGGCTTTTTACAATTATAAGTAAAATACCAATAACATAATAATTTTTGTTGAGCCAACTTGTACAATATAATTATAATAACCTTTTAAAGGTTCGACCAAAAACAATTATACAAGAATATCTTCCATAGTTACACCAAAAATATTAACAATTTGAGGGGTCGACCCCGCTTGTATCATGGATCATTGTTGTTTTAGCACATTACATGGACATATGTGCCAGGGTTACCTCATATAAATGAGGCTAGCGCTTATTTGGATCAAACACATCTCTCAGACTTGTTTGATTAGTACTACTTGGTCTCTTACTCCTCTTTTTCGCTCTACTAGTCTTATGCACACCTTTTGGAGGATTTTTGGATGCTTTGTATTATTTCGATGGATGATCTTGAGATAGGGTTTCCTCATGCATTTCGACTTGTTGGTTAAAGTAAGTTTTCTTTGTCAAGTTTAAGTGTTTTCATGGTATATTGTGGTGAATGCTATATGGTTAATTTGTTACATGTTACCGTGTTCTTGGTTGAAACCCAATGAGGGATTGTAAGTCTTTATCCCCCTCCCTATTTCATTTATCTTGTTTGTTGAAGCATTTGAGATCTCGTCCTAGGGATTAAAGGTCCTTATTGCCCTAGGGTTTTTGTCTTGGCTAGATCAAAGTCTAGGGTTTATAAGGCCATAATCTTTAGACCTTGACCTAGTTCACTCTAATCCTCAAATTGTACGTCCTAGAAGAAGGAGACGGTACCTAGGGCTTATAAGGCCATAAACTTTAGGGATCCCCTTTTGAATTTGATTCTAGGCCTATAAGGCGATAGTCCTAGGGTTTCAAATTCTCATCTTCTTGGCTATCCAATTTATGGTGTTGCTTGACTCCATTGTCTAAAGAGAAAAATGGCACGAGTCTTTGGTTTTACAAGTGTTTGCAAAATTCACACAACTCTCTTCCTCTCAAAGCTATTTGACAACCAATTCACTAATCTTAACTCACTCACTAATCCTAACTCAACGCTTGGAAAACAAAGAGAATTTATTGCTGTTGTTATAAAAGGTTTGCTACAGCCATTAGGGCTTTACTAATTGCTGATAATTTGCTTAATATTGGGGAAAAATATTGTTTGATGATTGGATATTGATCTACTTGTTGAGGGCTTAATTATGAGATATAATTGCTGATTTTTCTGGGCTGATTTCTTGCTGCTGTTGCAAATTACTTATTGCTGATACAGAGTGCTTTACTGCTTCAATTTTGTAACAGCAATTAGTTTTACTTGATATCTGTTAGAATTAGGGAAGAAAACCAGAAAAATACTCTCTTAAATTTTCTGTTAGATAGAACAGCAATGATCTAGAATTAAATCAAACTTAGAACAGAAATGAAGTACAACAGTAGATCTGAAAATGATTAGATCTAAACTAGAAATATATTTCTGAGTAATCAAGATAAACAGACCTAAAAAATAGGTAGATTTCTGAGTTAGTTCTAAACAATAATTTATTCCAGAATGATCAAAGCAATCAGATCTAAACAATAGGTAGTTTCTGAGTTAGATCTAAACAATAATATATTCCAGAATAATCAAAGCAATCAGATCTAAACAATAGGTAGTTTCTGAGTTAGATCTAATCAATAATATATTCCAGAATGATCAAAGCAATCAGATCTAAACAATAGGTGTTAGATCTAAACAATAATATATTCCAGAATGATCGAAGCAATCAGATCTAAACAGTAGCAATTAGATCTGAACCATAAAGTAGCTTACCTCTGAAAACTTACCTCTGTTCAATGAAGAAGTTCATGCCTCACTCAAGGGATGAAGTGCCACTGAATATATGCTCAGAAAAAGTCAAGAATCATGGATCTACCTCAAGGGTTAGATCTCTTGGCAAGAGAATGAAAAGACTGGCTACCACCAAGGAGAAACCACACTTAAAAACACCAGACATAAATTTCTGGAAATGAAATCCTCATGCATATAAAACTTCACACAGAAATTTCTTGAGATCAAACCCTTATGCAGAAAGTGATAGCAAAAGGGTATGGCTGTCTTAAATAACCAGCTACAGGGGCCGCGGTTTAGGAAAGAGTCCAGATCTGCAAATGAGAGGGGGGACGGAAGCCTCTTGGAAGAGGTCTAGAGGCACTTGACTTGCTGTAGAAGAGGGCGGCAGCTTCCATCCTCAACACACAAGAAATTACAGCATATGGAAACCCTTCAACAAAGCTTTTGACAGCTTAGAAGAACCCTTGACTCATCAACAATCATAGAGCAGGCAGCAATAACAAGGAGGCTGAAAACTGGACTGATATAGAAGGCCGAACTGTCACAAGAAGACCGCAGCTACTGTTGCAAAGAGGGGCTGCATCAAGCATAGAGAAATCCGCCTCACTTTAGAAAAGATCATAAAAGGAGAGTGGAGTAAGTGTAAACAAATAGTAAAGGGAAAGGTTCTTATTTATACTTTTAGACTAGGGTTAGGCTAATGAAAAAAAATTAATAATTAAAAAAAATAATTAATTAATATAAATATTAATTAAACATTTAATTAATATTTTTATTTTAACCCCTAAAACAAAAATACAAACCCCCAAACAAGCTCAAGCTCAAAAACCAAGGGTGGGGGGTTTAGGAGAGGTTACTTGGTGGCAACACATGTCCATGGCTCTGGGAATTTGTGTTCAGACCGGCGCCAATCTCGTAGGTACTCCTTACATGTCGTCGGCCGTCGGGATCTTTTGGACATAGCTGGCCATTCGGATTTCCTGGATGATCCCTGGCCACCACTAGCTCTTGAATGTTATCTAGGAATTTGCTTGCCATGTTAGGTCCAGGTAGGATAACTTCACATAAGGAGTCTGCTTGAGATGTCTTGCTGATATGGCTAGAACTTACACTCCTAAATGTGCCTATGCTCACAAATAGCTTTGGATGTATTTCCATTTTCTTGTAATGTCAGTGTTTTAGCAATTAATCTGGTGCTATTAAGCAATAATTTATTGTACCGTATCCTTGGACTTGGGAGGAGCTTGTCTTGCAAATAAATTTATTGAGCTTGTGATATGATTCAATTTTCAACATGGAAACCATGATTTCAAATCTCTTATTCACATCTTCGATTATTCTTGACCTTGATTTATTGATTTGTATTAATTTTGTTTTTGTTTGCCAATGGATGTTGGTCTTGGGGGTATGTGATGAACAATAGGAAGGAAATGAAACCTGAGATGAGAATTAGAGGAAGGGAAATGTTACCTGATAATTGTGCCTTCACAGTTTGATGCAATTTATAATTAGTTGATCTTTAATCCAATGCTGTATATGTCGTGTCGGGGAAAGTGTCGGCGAGGGTCCGAAATGTAACTTCTCGGTGACATCGGCGGAAAATGTCGCAAGACCTCAAAAAAATACAAAAACACTCATTTTTAAAATTTTTTAAACTTGTAAAGCAACAACAACATCAAATAAACACTTTGCTACATAAACATGAAAATACAACCAATAAATAAGATGCATAAGATGTCAAGTGGTCACATATCGTTACTAAACTGAAAATTCTGAAACATGTTCTTGATAGGATGATAATAGATACAAAATCACATCAAATGATCAAAATAAATGTATCTCATGAGAT
>SNQJ01S0001227.1:53160-64375 GCA_010110895.2 Picea sitchensis
ATAGGATGATAATAGATACAAAATCACATCAAATGATCAAAATAAATGTATCTCATGAGATGAATCATCATGAGGCATCTAGATACTAAATAGTACATGATAAAATGAAAATGATAGATCATAGCAATCCAAAATTCAAATCATTGATTCCCTCTCTGTCGTGCTGTTGTTGTTCTAGCCCTTTTACGGGTAAAGGGCACCAAGTTTCCTCTAGAAGCAGTAGGTGGTCGTGGAGGTACTCTACATGAGTTTGGAGTGGAAGCTCCAACTGCTCCAGATGCTACATCTGAGGTCGTAAGTGATGGGGACGAGGTGGAAGGAAAAGTGTGTTGCCTTCCAGTCCCAACATACCCAAGTCCAACTCCAGGTATAGCTCTCCGTGGAGGTGGTGGTGGCATTGGATCCACTGGAAGTCCAATCTCCTCCTCAACCTTTGTATCCACTGGAAGTGAAACATCGTCCTCCTCTGTTGCCCCCTCCTCCCTCAAATCATCTGCATGCTCCTCCAACCACTCGGGGGCCTCCTCCATCTCATGCTCCTGAATCTCCACCCTCCACTGACTGGTGGTGTCAATGTTATCCAATGAAATCACACCTCTCTAGCTCTCTCACACTTCACAAATGAAAGAATGACCAAAAAAAGGCACTCCCAGCCTCTAAAACCCCACTCGCGCGCACTTTACACGCAAAAAACCTCAGCAGGCCGACATATGGCAAAATGTCGGGACACAATGAAAGTGTTGCGACACATTCAAAGTTTCGGATATGTCGCGAAGTTTTCGGGGGAAAGTTTCGGCCAGGGGAAAATGTCGGCGACATATCCGACATATCTGATATTTCGGCGATATATTCAACAGTGCTTTAATCAGTACTTAGGAAAGTGAGATGTGGCATTGACTGGGATGCTACTGCCAGATGTGATTTTGTGAATGCATGTATTACTATTGTCTTTTGTATGGTCACTATTCAATGAAAAATTGAATTAACTGTGGGACACAGATATATGTATTGGAATTCAGAATTCTTATAACCAATCTTCATTATTAGTCATAGGTAAACATAATTTAATTATTTATAATCTAGCCTTTTTTAATGTGATGCATTCTCATATTAGCCTATAGTTCTGTGCTTGTTTCTTTTATTTTCATTTATATCTCTACTATCTTCTCAGCTTTTCTCATGAGTGGGGCTGCTTGGTTTCTTTGCTTGTTGTATTTCAATGAAAATGCACATATTGTATACCTTTGCTTCTTGGTTTTTAGAATTTTGTTTTCCTACCGGTAATTTCTACTTCTAATCTTTCTAAGTAGCTATTTGCAATCTATTATATTTTATTTGCTCTGTCTTTTCATTTTTTTCTCTAATTAGGTCTATTGCACATAAACTTAATTCAGGAGTCTGCCTTTTTGTACTAATACAATGGAGTTTTTCTTCTGCAGTTATCTCGAATTATATACTTGTTTTCAAGAAATATGCATGACTCATCGCTGCCACTCAGTGTGCAAACTACTTGTGCACGATTGATGCTTAATTTGGTATCATCTTTTGCAGAAATCAATCTTATTAATTTTACATAGGGGTATTTCTTTTGAAGAGCACTTTTGAGATTCAGGAGTTCTGCCTTATATAAAGAAACATGGATCATTGTTTTTAAGTTTGAAATTGTAATGGTTGAATGTAATTCCTATGCTATTATGAACAATCATTTGCAGGTTGAACCAATTTTTAGCAGAGGTGTGGACCCTACCAGTAAGGAAGAAGGTCGAGCCTTACTGGTGAGATATTTTATGAAGAAGTTGTGGTTCTATAATCATATTTGTCTTTCTTCATTATTTACTCAATGAACTATTGATTCTATATAATCCATCTATTGTTGATTAGTCTCGCTGTTTGTTTTTACTCTTGAAATAGGGACGCATATTGGATGCTTTTGTAAGCAAGTTCAGTACATTCAAGCGCACTATTCCTCAGGTATGTCAATTGGCCCTTTCTCTTCTAGTTATAGTTATTTAGCCTTGGAGCATATGTCAGTGCTTGAGTGGAATCCAAAATAAACTAATATGAAACAAAATTTATTGTGGTGCAAAAGACTAATGCTCTATGGAGCATAAGGTAGGACATATGCTTAATGTATTCCCATATTAAAAGATTGTTATCAACCTTTTATGAAACAAAGTTTATATGCTGCTGCAATAAACAATGCAAGATTAATGAAAGAACAAATTATAGTCTTTAAATTGGATATCTTAGTTTGCATACTACTATGTATGAGATATGTTATGAAATTCCCATCTTTAACTACAAAGTTTAGTGAATTTTGTTGAAAATCAAAATCTAATGATTTTTAAGGGCTAATGAATTATTTGCGAAAAAAATCCTTTGTTGTTGTAGTCTTTAACAAGGTTATCAAATACATGTATGAACTTCGCAATAAAATTAAAATAAATAAATTAAGGGATGGAAAAACAAGACAAATGAATCAATTACATTTGTCATCATTTTGTGTAAAAAATCTTGTGCAACCTGAAATAGCAATTTATATGGCGTCTTCCTTTCCAATGTATTTAATGTCTTCTTCATTATGACAAATAACAACACCCCCAGATTTTTAATTTGTGGTGTATGCATACACCACAGATGAGAGTAGGCAGAATAACACATAATATATTAAACTGCAATACATATACAATATTTAAGGCTAGTGGCTACCCTGAGATAGAATCTTGAGCCTCTCTCTGTTAGAGTGGCAACTCTCAATAAAGTGTTATTAGGAGTTATTTATTAATACTAGTCACTTTATATGTTTTTTTTTTGTAAATAAAGTAAGAGCCTTCTATTGATTTCTGCTAATGTCTGTACAATGCCATCTGTTAGCCACCTGTTCTGCCACAAAAGGGAAACCAGAACAAGTGGCTGCCATTATAAACTTAGAGTTTGACGTGTCACCGCGTAAACAAAACTGTATGAACAAAATGATCTGAGATTGGTCGCCATGACCATCTTGCGACGAGAGGCATAGATTATGCCCATCTTTGGAGGGGTGACAAAACCAGAAGGAGAGCAAACAAAAAACCTGGGGGCGCTATTCCTTGGGTGAGCTCAAGCGACCATATGGATGTTGTAGGCCGGGATGAACTTCTGGCCACATGTTGGGCATCGAGTCCGCACAGGAGCGTCCGCCAATGCATCGAACAAAATATCCATTCTTTGGCCGAGGATGTGCTGAGAGTGCAGATGATCGTCTTGCTTTTGCCGAATTTCGAAAATGATTTTGAGGTGCTCGTCCGAGAGTCAATTTGCGGAGAGAAGAGGTGGCTCCGCCTCCTTGTCCTTGCCAATGCTCGTTGTATGATCCTCCACCTGCCAGCTTGGGGGAATTTCTTCCTCCACCATGTAGCTCTGCCTGTGCCAAACACCTGGTCCTATGGATGGATTTTGGGGGGGGCAAGAGGATAATTGAGAAAATAAGTGCTCTCTTTCGAAGGTGGCGTCTCCTCTTTGACCAGACGATTGCCTTGGATCAAAGGAGGAGAGTGAGGGCGTGACGATGGAAGCTATTGAATTTAAAGCAACTGCAAGAGCCATTCTCTGGGAGGATGGAAAAGACCCTAGCTAAGATCTAGGGCCCCCAATGCACTCCTGGGGTTCTTGGTCTGGGACCAAACAATCAGTGCCATGGCAAAAGACCCTTGTAAGGGCCCCCAGTGGATTGCTGGGGTTCTTGGTCTGGGACCAAGCAGTAAAGACCCCTGAAAGGGCCCCCAATATATGACTGGGGTTCTTGGTCTGGGACCAAGCAGTTAAAGTCCCTAGATATGTCTAGGGCCTCTGGAAATGTTCCAGGGTACCCATGGAAATGTTCCAGGGTACCCATGCCTGGGGCATGGGTTGATCCTTGGTCTTGTACCTTGGTGGATAAGACCCCAGAAATGTCCTGGGGCAACCTGATTCTTGATCAGGTGTGTGTTGGTGTATGACCCTCTTTGTAGGTGGGCATGACCACATGAGAGATGTATCCCAGGACCCATATGCAATGATGATAAAGTTAAAAGGTCACTTTGAGAATGAATGGACAAGTATTGCCACCATGTAAACCCACCTAAACCCCCTTCACCCCTGTTTGTGTTTATTTGGGGTTTTGTATTATTGTTTTAGGGGTCATTATGAAAATATTAATTAAATGTTTAATTTATAACATATTTAATTAATATTTATATTAATTATATTAATTAAATATGTTAATTTTAATTATTATTTTTACTAAACCCCTAGCCTAAAGTATAAATATAGACCTCCTCCCTTGCCTTTGAGATATTCTTTTGTGCTATTATGCTATCCTCCAAAAGGTGAGCGGATCTCCTCTAGTGAGCTGCGGCCCTCCTCTGCAACAGTGGCTGAGTGGTGTAGCAGTACAGTCCTCCAAGTTTTCGGCTTCCTGATCCTTGAAGCTTGTGTGCCTCTTGTGTGGAATGTGTCAAGGGTTGTTGCAGGGCTGTTTTGTTGTTGCTGTGACCTGTGTGTTGGAGACTGAAGCTGCCGTCACCTCTCTCTAGCACAGATCTGATTCCTTCTTTGAGCCGTGGCCTCTTTACCTCAGATCTGGTACCTTGCAGTCAACCGTGGCCTCCTAACCTCAGTTCAGGTTTCCTTGTAGTGAACTGTGGCCTCTTCTGGCCCCTAACTTGAGCCGCAGCCCCTCTAAGCTATGCATCTAACCTCTGCTCTTCTTGATGGGGTTTGGGCCCTTGGAGTTTTTCTGTGTGTGAAAGGGTCTAATCACAGAAATTTTCTGTGTGGTGGTTTCTCCTCCTGGTGGCAAATAAGTCCTTTTCATCTCTAAGAAAGAGATCTAACCTATATGGTAGATCTATGATTCTGAACTTTCTCTGAGCATAAATACAAGTGGCTGTACATCTCTTGTGTGTGGTATGGACTCCTACAGAGGTAAGACAACAAGGTAAGTGACCTGTCTCAGTTTATCATTATCTAGATCGGTTATTCCCTGTTTCTGAAGTTGTTTAAATATTAGAAGTTGCTCATTATCAGATCTGAATATTAGTTTCAGTTTTGATCTGTATAAGATCTACATCAGCATTGTAGATTAGACCTGAATACTGTTTTTTTATATAGATCTATATCATCCAAGTTAGATCTGTTTTGATCCATATCAGATCCTTTAATTGAATTTGTTCTGTAGCTTAGATCAGAACTAGTGGTATGTTAATTAGTTCAGATCTAATCTTATGAATTTAACTTTAGTTGAATTAGATTGCTGCCTGGTTAGATCTGAGTGCTACACACACTTGGATTTTGTTTAAAAGATTCAAATCAAATCATTGTTCTTTTCTGATCTGATTTTTCTATGTTCAACAGTTCAGTATTGCAGTGATTTTCTGTTCTAATGTTTTCTAACTGAAATTGAAAGACAATATTTTTCTGCTCTTACTTTCCTAACTCTAACAGAAGCTCAGTCGGCCCTTGGCTATTATGCTTGGGGCCAGAGGTGCGAATTGCGATGAGAGCTAATTGGGAGGGGGTGAGTCTGCCGTGTCTAGAGAGGGCGCTGTAATACAACGAGCCTCTCCTGGACTTCCCCCTTTCTCTTGGCATGGTGGTGGTCTGCGGTGGAGTGAAGGCAGAGGGACTGGTGGGAGGAGCCTGGGAGAGCTCGAAAGAGCCGAGGAGAAGGAGCAATTGCAGAGGGAAATGAAGAGAATTCGCCTGAGAGAGCCAAAGGGTAGAAGCACGATTGCAGAGGGAAAAAGAGAGAATTCGCCCGAGAGAGCCAGGGAGCGAGCACAATTGCAAAGGGAAAAAGAGAGAGTTCGCCCGAAAGAGCCAAGGATTAGGAGCAAATGCAGAGGGGAAATGAATGAATTCGCCAAGGCGTTTACCCTCTTAGTGCAGCACGAATTGACAGATAGGCTAGCCATGAGAATCGAGCTGACGACTTCCCTAGGCCTGGTGCCTAGCACGATACACCTGGTCTGGCTTACACAGGGGGCCATTAAACCTGCAAGGCTGTCTAGGCGCACTGCCATTACTCTCCGCTGAGTACGGGTCATTCTGCAATGATGGGTGGAGGGCTGGCGGCCGGGGTTATTAACTCCTGTTGCTGCCCCATGCCATGTGTCCTCTGACTTTGTCCAGTTGTCACCCCATTCGGGGTAGTCACATTATATGTTAATATGTGACCAATGTTATATTAAAAATTGTAGTATAAGCACCTAACCAGCTTAAGGTGTTATAAATATAGTCACTTCCTTTGCTTGATTGGGATAAACATTTTTATTTCACTGTCTTGAGGGGTAAATAGCCTATCTGATCAAACGTTAGCTCAATTGGTTGGCTGTTGAACCATCCGCTCAAGGCATGTTTCCAGCAGGGAGGCCATAGGTCATAGGTTTAAATCTAGTAGAGTCCCCTGGGTTTAGCAGTGGCTATTGTGGATGGTGGTTGAGCTGTCCTCTGTCTGGATATTTTGGAGAAGAGAGGGGAATCCCACGAGGTTTTCCTTGAAAACACATAGCCTATCTGATCTCATATAACTTATGAAAAATAAATTTTCAGTGTCCGGAATAAAAAATCTTTGAATACCTCTTGCCTAAAAATTTCAGTTTTGCAAGAGAGGTATATTGTTTGAAGGAAATAAAACCTCTATCTCTGTTTCTACTCCGTAAAAAGTTAAAACTGCAGAATATTGAAGAAATTAAAACTTGTCTCATCTCACTTATAACTCCAAAAAGGAAGGGATTTAATGCAATCAGAGATTTATATGTACCTGGAGGACTCAAATTCTCCTTTCACAGGTTCGTTCTTTGTGTATCCTTCAGTGTATAAATCTAGTTTTCAACAAGAGGCTTCAATCTATGCCAACATGACTGTCTTCTTTTTGTTTAGAAATACAAACTCTGTATATCTGCTCCGTTTTCTTTCAGGATTAAAATTTCTGCATGTGATTGTTATATTCAACTCACAGAATCACACCGGAAATTTGAAAAACATAGCTCTCTCTGCAAAGTTTTGCTTTTGCTGTTGTGTGTTCTTCTATTTGCTGTGTTGTGAAGTCTCTCTGTGTTCTGCATTTCATTCACAGACAGCTGTCTATGTTTGTTTCTTCTGGATTTATATCTGCTGAGGGACATCTAGGGATTTCACATATTGCTTCTTCCAAAACTGCGCAATATGACCAGTTTTCTTCTGGATTTTCATCTGCAATTTTGTGGATTAGCGCATTAATGAATGGCTGTGTTCTGGAAAGTTCAATCTTGTTTTAGTCTTTTGAATATCTTCTCTGTGAAAATGACGACACTCTGCTGCTGTTTCCCGCTTGTCTTTATTTTCAAGTCTGCATAAAGAGTCCTCTGCTATTTGGGTTAATTCTCCATGAAGTTTCTCTGATATCTGTTGATTGTGTATGGCTGCATCTAAGTTACCAGGATACAGATACAGATATGGATCTGCCAATTTTTTGAAAAGCCAGGATCTGAATATGGCTTGGAAACGACAAATAAAAACAATATAGAAATATTTAAATTTTTTTTTTAAAATAAAATTTATATAAAATTTTTAAAATTAAATTTTTTATATAATATATATATATAGAATATATTATACTTATTTATAGTAATTAATATACTATAGTAATAAACTTATAATAAAGGTATTATTTATAAGTATTAAATATTAATTATAAGTATTAGATATTAATTAAATATTAAATATTAAACATAAAGGATTTGGAGCCAAATCATCGGTGGCCAGAATTTAATAAATATTAATTATTTATAAGTATTAGACATTAATTAAATATTAAATATTAAACCTAAAGGATCGCGTGGACAAACAATGTATTGCTGGCAGATGGCCGACAAACATGACGATCTAGGGAGACATGTAGGGCTGTGCTGCTTTTGCCTGAATCGACAGCGGCGAATCAGCGAAAATAAACAACCGTCACAGGCGAAAATAAACAACAAAGCAAATCCTAGGCAGATACCAGTGGATCTGGATCCGAATCCATATCCAATCTGGGGATCCGCGGATCCAACCCCTCGGCCCCATGGATCCAGTAACATAGGACTGCATATATTTGTCTTTTCACTGCCCTAGGTTGTGCTCACAAAGAGATTGTCTGGTGTTTCTTTGGCACAACTCTCATATCTGCCACCATTAGAGAGTCTGGTGCATGGTGCTTCCTGCAATCCAGCCATATTCTAATCTACCCTGTTGGCAGGATTTTTTTTTCTCAGTTTGTAGTCTGATTCAATGTGCCGTCAATTATTGTTATTCTCACTGATTAAAATGATAGTCTCAACTTTTTCATCATAATAATCTTAAAATATTTTCCCTTTTCATCAGTTTTTTGATATAAAAACTTGCCTTATTGTGGTCGAATGCCTCCTTTAATTTCTTGTGTAGAACTTCATTATGCCTCTCTCCAAATAGAACTCCAATTGACTTGGACTCTGGATTCAGATCTGTCTAGCTCACTCACTCCATGCACTATGATATCTTTGATACCATTTTGGAGAAAATAACTCATAATACATGTAAGATACACAAGATTATTTTATTATGTATTAAACATACACATATTAAAAAGGCAATTAAACATATTATGTATTAAAAAGGCAATTAAACATACACTTTAACACTTATTGATAGTACCTTGCCTTATACAAATTTTGGGATGACTTAGATGGTTAGTAGGCTAATATAAGCTGCAAAATGATAGCTGTAGAAGTGATTATGACAGCAGCAAATTAGCTGTTAGTATTTCTAGACTAGGTTAGCAAATTAGTAGAGTATGAAGTGAAAGAGTTTGAGTATGTACTATGAAGTGAAGGAGTTTGAGTTGAGTCTTGTCAAGAAGTAAGAGAAGAGGACTAGTGCCTTCAAGGGTAATGGAGTCAAGGAGGATGGCTTTTCTAATGCTGCAAATTAATGATGATGATGCCAAAAAGTTTAAGAGGGAAAAAACATAGGAAAAGTAGTAAATTAAGTCTTTCTAGGCTTTGACCTCAAGAGACAAGATGCTCGGGTGTAGGCAATTCTAGCCCCTAGCACCTTGCTCTCCTTAAGCTTTTTATGGAGTAAAACTTAAGCAACAATAACTAAGTCCAAACCCTTAGAGTGCTAGCAATTTAGGGCTCTAGGGTGTCACTAGGTACTAGATCAATTCAATGAAAAGCTTGGCAAATAAAAAGAAAGAAAGTAACAACTTACGTTTCTTACTTCAAGCATTAAATACACCATGCAATTTTATAATCTTGTATGAGCAAATAAAACCATACAATAAGCCATTCAATAGATGAAAAAATGCAGATTTCACTTACTTGCACCAAGAATAATCATGAAAATACCATGCACGATCACCATAAAACTTCAAAAATTGATCCAAGTTGCAAAAATGAGCCTTAAACAAGAGTGGCGCCTCACAATTTCAGCCAATAACCTTAATAGGGCGCAAATTTCAGTCTTCTTGTCCAATGACAAGTTGTTATGAAAATTAAAGTCACTTTCTGCTTATTTATATAAAATTTAACCTAAAATTAATTTCAGTTCATAATTACTGGGCTGACCTGGCCAGTTTTTTACACAAATTAATTCTGGACAAAATAAAATTAATTTGCATATAAGAATTACTCCAGGGGTGACGTCATGCCCCTCTAGGGTGACGTTGAGCCCCAAGTATGGAACAATGGACAGGGAAGGTGAAACATTGGGCCTCCAAAGGCCTGAAACCCTTCCCACATGTGCCAATGCCTCATAAATGTTGTCCAAGATCATAGATGTCAAGACCAGTTTTGGATGACATCTAGGGTTTCCCTGATGACGTTCAGGGCCCTCAAGGGCTAACGTCTATGTGGGAAGAGCAAGGTCCCCTGGGTCTAGGTCTGCCAGGGTGCCTCCAAAGGCAACGTCCTTCTTTCTCCCGGTGTAAGTTTTTCCATCTCTTCTTACCCATAGCTGGGGTTTCAGCATCCATCTGTGGGCTTTAAGCCCCCATGAAGGTCTGAGCTAATCATTCCCTCCTGTGTACCTGTCCACCGCGCAAGGTCCTGCAGCAACAAAAAGTACGCCCTCCAGGGGGTTCATAAGTCACAGGGATCATAGCATGTGTTGATGATTGCAGCTTCGTGAGACATTCTTCAGGTCTTCTCCCCAGAGCAGTGGGCTGGGTCGACCCGTGCCTTCCCCCTACCTTCTCCCCAATGGACTGAGCTGGGTTGACCTGAGACGAGTCTTCTTGTCAGTTGTGTTGGGCTGGGTTGACTTGAGACGAATCTTCTCCCCAGGTGGATGAGCTAGGTTGATCTGTGGGGACGCCCCTAATCTTCTCCTCATATCAGGCTGGGTTGAACGCTCCTCTGAGATTGAGTTGAGTTTGACACTTGTCAGAGGAGTGGCAAGCTGTCCTGGGAAGGCACCTAATGTCCCATGGGAGCAAACCATGTGCACATTTCACTTGGGTGTTGACCAAGTAGACACATCATGAGGGAGAAACCCTTGATGATGATGATGATGATGATGACTTGCTCTAGTGGGTCGTAGCCCCTAGAAGAGATGAGGACGTTCACACTGGGTGCAACCATGTGTGACATATTGATGCGGCCTTTCACTATGATGACCAGACACAAGAAGAATTCCAACGTCTTGTGCAGAAGACCCATCAGAAGCCTAACGTCTTGTGTAGAAGACCTAATCTACTGAAGTCGGCCTAGATGAAGAGACACCTTTTGGAAAGGAAATAGTTCTCATTGGACTTGTATAAATAGAGAGAGCTATCTCTCATTTTGTCATAACACACTTGGATCACTTTCCCTCTCTTGTGTAGCACTAGCCTCTTTGTAGAAATTCCAGGTCCTATCAACAGTCTTCTTGGTCTGTCTTTGACCAAGCTAAGACACTAAGTTTTCTGCTGTCATAAATTTTAATTTCCGCTGTTTTATAACAGCCAACTGTAGTTTTGGTTTTGCTGATGTGTTATGGTTGTTGTCAATGTTTGGGTGCTCTTGCAAGTAGTTTTTTATGTTAGGAAAAATACATACATACTTCCAAATAACAACAACACACCTACTCTATCTTTTATGCTGAAATATGGACAGAAATAAGAGCTTCTAACAGCAACTAAAATGCATGTGTAGACACAGGTATTTTTGGTCACATGACCTTGGATAAAATCCCCCCGGGGAAAACCAGTTTTGAGATA
>SNQJ01S0001227.1:64958-75572 GCA_010110895.2 Picea sitchensis
AAAAGTGACATAATGCACTTTAACCAAAGTCAAAGTACAAATAGACATAAAGTACTAGGACAAAGTGCCAAATGACTTTCCCACATGTGCTAAGGAAGGAAAACACATGGGGAACACCTCCTCAGGTACTAATCTCAACACTCTTGGGATTCTAGCACACTTCTTCTTAGTGATTGGATTTTCTCTTGGACTATCTTTATCTAGTGAAAGGTTGCTGCTAGGTTTTTCTCCCTTGTGAAGAAGGGTTTCCCAGGATATCTCTTATGTATTTTGTACATGGTTATCTTCTTGCGATCTTGGATAATTGTATGATGCAATTAATGCTTAGGGTTTATGCTTCATGATGTTTATGCCATGCAAAATTGAATAGAATGTTAATAAGTTGATCAAGCATAAAAATTCAACATGGTATCAGAGTAGTGTTCTTGAAAGAACCATTGCACAAGCTTCTCCAACACCTTTCCAAGCTAGCCGTCACCTTCTTGCTGCAACTGCGAAAATGACCCTTACCCTTTTTCCTTGTCAAGCTAGTTTTAACACTTTCCCTTGAGCATTGGGCCTAATCTCTTCACAAGCAAGTACAGCCTAGTCCAACGCATCACATGCAACCTTCAGATTGAAAATTGAAGAAGTTTGGATTTTCGGCCCTAGGGTTTCTACAATCATGGTGGGAAATGTTCCTGTGGAAGATAGGCTTGATGGAGCTCCTGGAAATCAAGACTACTCATTACTCTAGAAGAGAGTGACCTAATAAATATTGTGGAGGAATTTGTACCAGGACCAACAGATGCGTCAGATAAAACTCAGTGGAAGAAAAATGACGCCCAGTCTAGAAAGATAATCATTTACTTTGTGAAAGATCATCTTATTCCACACATCTCCTCAATGAAGTCAACCAAAGAGATGTTTGATGTTTTGAAGAAGTTGTTTGAAAGTAAGAACACCAATAGAGCCATTTGCTTGAAGCACTAGCTTAAGAAAATTAAAATGACCAAGGCAGATACAATTGCCACCTTCTTCATGAAAATTGCTGAGATCAGAGATCAGTTAGGTGCCATTGGAGAAATCATCTCAGATTGAGAGTTGGTAATGCTAACCCTCAATGGTCTTCCAAGTCATTGGGAGCCATTCATCAAGAGTATTAGTGGACGATCCAAATTGCCTAAGTTTGATCGATTATGGGCAGATTGCACTCAGGAGGAGACAAGCCTTGCAGTGAGAGGTGCACATAGTTCCCATCATGATGAAAGTCATGCACTTGCCTCTCATGCAAGGAAAGGTAGAGGAAGAGGAAAAGGTATGCAAAGATTTCAGAGGAAACGAAAGCCACATCAGGCTGATGAACACAAGGAGAAAGACATGTCAAAAGTTTAGTGTTATAGATGTGATAAATATGGACACTATGTCAAAGACTATCCTATATGAAGGAAAGGAAGG
Source organism: Picea sitchensis (assembly GCA_010110895.2). NCBI lineage: Eukaryota > Viridiplantae > Streptophyta > Pinopsida > Pinales > Pinaceae > Picea > Picea sitchensis. The sequence continues at coordinate 66,396 of SNQJ01S0001227.1, forward strand.
AGGCATGCAACCACTGCCAATGTTGATGAAGATCCGCCTCACACCAGATTCGATCTTGCTGAAGAATTCTTGTTCATTTCTGCCCTCTCAGGTACGGTTCCTACTAGCAATAATGTCTGGTTAATTGACAGTGGTGCTTCCAGACATATGAATGGATATAAAGAACATCTCACTGAACTAGTGGAAAAGGATTCTCGGTTACATGTTGTACTTGGTGACGATGCTAGATATGATGTGAGGGGAACTGGAAACACTTCCCTTCAACTAGACTCAGGTATTCCACTTCATTTGAGTGATGTATTGTTTGTACTGAGAATGAGAAGGAACCTTGTCTCTATTTCAGCCTTAGAGGACAAAGGCTACAAGGTTGCCTTCTCCGATGAAAAAGTTCTTGCATGGCACAAGAACTCTAGTATGGATTTAGCCAGTGTAATTTGTGTTCGAGAAGACAGTTTGTACAAATTCATAGTTCATCCAGTTCAGGCACTAGTACATGATTCTATCAGTCTGAGTGAGATTTGGCACAAAAGACTTGCTCACTTACATTATAGAGATCTTCCTGCTATGGGGAAGATGGTGACTGAACTTCCACCACTTCCTGTTGAGCATGATGGCGTTTGTAGAGGTTGTGCTCTTGGCAAGAATGCCAAGGGGACATTTTCCAGTAGTGACAACGGATCCAAAGGAGTCTTGGATCTAATACATTCAGATTTGTGTGGGCCTATGACAGTTGCTTCCTTGAGTGGATACCTATACTATGTGATCTTCATTGATGATTACTCAAGGAAGATGTGGATTTACTTCTTGAAATCCAAGGAGTTAGAAGAAGTCCTCGACAAATTCCAAGAATTTATAGCTCAGATTGAGAACCTGACCGGAAGGAAGATAAAGACATTGATATTAGATAATGGAGGAGAATATACCTCCAAGTGTTTCATTGATTTCTGCATTGAGGCAGGGATCAAGAGGGAGTACATTGTTCGTTACAACCCTCAACAGAATGGACTTGCAGAAAGGAAGAATAGGTCTATTGTGGAAGCAACCAAGGCAATGATCCATGATTAGAGTTTACCGATGTTTCTTTGGGCAGAAGCATCCATAACTGCAGTATATGTGTAGAACAAAAGTCCTCACAAGATTTTGAAGAACATGACTCCTGAAGAGGCCTTCACCGGAGTTAATCCTGAAGTAGGAAACTTCAGGATATTTGGGTGTCCAGTTTACATTTACGTACTCAAGGAGAAAAAATCAAAACTAGAACCCTCTGGCAGGAAGGGTACATTTGTTGGGTACAATGAATCATCAAAGGCATATCAGATCTACATCTCAAGTCAAAGACAGATCGAAGGGAGTCGAGATGTTTTCTTTGAGGAGGAGTTGCTTTTAGAAAATCGAGAAGGTCTCACATAGAGACCGACAGCGAGAGAGAGGAAGAGACGGTGTTTTCCCCACCTCACACCCCAACAGTACAGAGAGAGCCAGACGAGCCAGTAGAGACTATTGAGCCTGTTGATCTTGTTGATCCTATTGAGCCAGTACATCCTATTGATGTTCCTAGAGAGATTACAGTGGGTCGGAAAAGACCTGCCTGGGCTCGTCAGACTTTGCAGGAGGCAAAGGGACATGCAACTCCTCGTGGTACTTTCAGAGAAAGTAAGAGACCCCAGAGATTCCCAAGTTATATAGCAACCATGAGACACATCATTGATTCTGAGCCTTGAAGTTATGAGGAGGCATCTAGTCAAGCCAATATGGAAGGATGCCATGATGGAGGAGTATCGGTCCATCATGAAGAATGATGTGTGGGACATTGTTCCAAGGCCCAAATGGAAGTTTGTGGTGACTTCCAAGTGGATTTATTACATAAAACATGCAACTGACGGGAGCATTGAGAAACATAAAGTGAGATTTGTGGCCACAGGATTCTCTCAGGTGGAGGGAATAGATTATGAGGAGACTTTTGCTCCTGTTGCTCGATACACTTCCATTCGGACAATTATTGCACTTGCTTCAGCCTTGGGTTGGTGACTACATCAGATGGATGTGAAGACAACCTTTGTCAATGGGGAGATTGAGGAAGAGGTGTATATCGAGCAACTAGATGGCTTTATGATTCATGGGAAGGAGTCCCATGTGTGCAGGTTGAAGAAAACCCTGTATGGACTCAAGCAAGCCCCTCATGCTTGATATGCGAGGATTGATGGATACCTGATGAGCTTGGGTTTCAACAAGAGTGTTGTTGATGCCAATCTATACTACAAAGTTGACAATGATGAATCCCTGATTTTGATCCTGTACGTTGGCATCTCATCATGCAGGGCACCTCATTACTTGGTGCAAGCATGAGTTGGCTTCTAAATTTGAGATGAAGGATCTCAGATTGATGCATTACTTCTTGGTGGAAAATCTGAAGAAGTTGAATGAGTCCTCTTCCGATTCATACTTGATTGATCCGACTATGTATCGACAATTGATTGGATCACTAATGTATCTAGTTAATATCAGACCTAATATTTTCTATGCAGTGAATGCACTTAGCCAGTTCATGAGTCAACCGAGACATATACATTGGGTGACTACGAAGCATGTGTTGAGATACTTACGATGCACAGTTGGATATGGCCTTAGATATGCTTCTAGTATCGACATGAGATTGTAGGGATATGTCGATTCAGATTGGGCCGAAAGCACAGTTGACAAGAAGAGCACATCCGGATGTTGTTTTAGCCTAGGATTTGCCATGGTTTCCTGGTATAGCAGGAAGCAAACTTCTGTGGCCTTGAGTATTGCAGAAGCTGAGTACATTGCAGTATGTACGACAATACGTGAAGCAGTGTGGCTTCGCAAACTCCTTGCAGGATTGTTTTTCCGGTTGTTGGATCCCACTGTGATAGATTGTGACAACCAGAGCTGTGTGAAGCTCTCAGAGAATCCAATATCTCATGACAATACCAAACATGTTGAGATCAAGTATCACTATATTTGTGATATTGTGCAACGAAAGGCAGTTCGAGTGGAATACCTTCCTACCGATGAGCAGATTGCATATGTTCTCACCAAGCCCCTTGTCAAGTTGAAGTTCGTGTACTTTCGTGATAAACTTGGCGTGACAGAGAATGTCCCTCTTGCTGAGAGGGAGTGTTGATGATTGCAACTTCGTGAGACATTCTTCAGGTCTTCTCCCCAGAGTAGTGGGCTGGGTCGACCTGTGCCTTCCCCCTATCTTCTCCCCGATGGACTGAGCTGGGTTGACCTCAGATTGGTCTTCTCCTCAGTTGTGCTGGGCTGGGTTGACCTGGGACGGGTCTTCTCCCCAGGTGGATGGGCTGGATTGATCTGTGGGGACGCCCTTGATCTTCTCCCCATATCGGGCTGGGTTGAACGCTCCTCTGAGATTGATTTGAGCATGACACTTGTCAGAGGAGTGGCAAGCTGTCATGGGAAGGCACCTAATGTCCCATGGGAGTAGACCATGTGGACCTGTCACTTGGGATTTGACCAAGTGGACACATCATGAGGGAGAAACCCTTGACGATGATGATGACTTGCTCTAGAGGGTTGTAGCCCCTAGAAGAGATGAGGACGTTCACATTGGGTGCAACTATGTGTGACATATTGATGCAACCTTTTACTATGATGACCAGAGACAAGAAGAATCCCAACGTCTTGTGCAAAAGACCCATCAGAAGCCCAACGTCTTGTGTAGAAGACCTAATCTGCTGAAGTCGACCTAGATGAAGAGACACCTTTTGGAAAGGAAATAGTTCTCATTGGACTTGTATAAATAGAGAGAGATATCTCTCATTTTGTCATAACACACTTGGATCAATTTACCTCTCTTGTGTAGCGCTAGCCTCTTGGGATTCTAGTGCACTTCTTCTTGGTGATTGGATTTTCTCTTGGACTATCTTTATCTAGTGAAAGGTTGCTACTGGTTTTTTCTCCCTTGTGAAGAAGGGTTTCCCAGGATATCTCTTGTGTATTTTGTGCATGGTTATCTTCTTGTGATCTTGGATAATTGTATGATGCAGTTAATGCTTAGTGTTTATGCTTCATGATGTTTATGCTATGCAAAATTGAATAGAATGTTAACGAGTTGATCACGCATAAAAATTCAACAACATGTAAATCACATCCAATAATTAAATTACCCAAACATGTGCATCAAACCCCCCTTAACCCAGACAAATGCTCAAAGACGTTATGCAATTTGACTAGTTAGGTTTGGAGAAGGTCTCAGGGTGTCCTATTGGGCTAACCTCTCTTAAGTTTGGGGTGTTTTCTAGGTGGGATCTAGTCTAAGTCATGTAAGTGTATGAGGTGGCATGGGGTAAATATTTGGGCATGGGGTTTATGTAATAACAGGGAAATGTAAAGTCTTACCTGTCGATGCCTTTGTAGAGGGCGAGCTGCACCTTCTCATAATTGAAATTGTTTCCAAGCCCATTCATTGCCTTTTACTCTTAGCTTTATTTCTTTTGATCTTTTGCTCTTGTGCTTCAAGGAAATAGTTGAGGGCCACTGTCTTGGCTTGATGACCAGAGGTAACAATGTTATCCACAAACATTTCACGGAAATGAGAAGGTTGGCTCGTGATGAGACCCCCTTTCTCTTGGCTATGCCACCAAGAGCCACTACCTTGGGTTGGTGACCAGACAGGTGGTAGTGTCATATCGCTGCATGCCCATGGTCATAATAGGCCAACTCGTGATGAGACCTATCCATCAACTAGTACCTTGAGTGTTTATGTTATCTTATGGGTCCCCTTTTCTTACTTTGAAACTTTTCACTGCTTTCTCAGGGATCCTTGGGCGAAGCATCTTGAAGGTTTCAACATTGGCTTTTAACTCTTGCCAACTACTTTTACCCTCTAGGCCTTTAGCCCCTTCTTCCCACGAGGTAAGGTACAACTCTTCCTAGTGTAGCCGATCCCAATGCCCAAACAAGGATAGGGGAGATGAAAGGAATAAAGATGGAAAGTGGTAAATATGGAGGGAAGGGACGATGACTTTTCACAAATCCACCTAGTAGCAACCCATCCTAAAGGGAAATCAACTTACTAGGGCACCATGTCACCCTTCCAGGTATGAACCGGGCAAAGAGCATAATTTCCAAGCAAACATCATGAAATTGAAGAAGAATTCAATACAACATATTCAAGTGCTTCAAAAATCAGAGTGATACATACCATGATACCCAAACACATTACCAAATGGAGCAAGAGTCACCGCTACTTCAGGACCAGGCTGGTGTGATGGATACTGTTGCTGGTGATATGTGGACTGCACTGAAGAAAAGAGGGGCCCTCCGGGGCCATGCTCAAGTCGTCTGGATCTCGGTACTCCATGTCTAGGATCTGTGGGCCTCGAGACGTGATCTCCTTAGTTATCCCTAAGCTAGGGGATGACAATATCTAACTTAAAGAAGTTGCATGAGTCATAGTCTAATTCAAACTTGGTGGACCCATCTATGTATAAACAACTTATTGGATCCTTGTTGTATTTGATCCATACAAGGCCAGATATATGCTTTGCTGTAAGCGCCTTGAGTCAGTTTATGTCTGAGCCAAGACACAAACATTGGGTTGCTTCCAAACATGTGCTCAGATATTTGAGAGGGTCCATTGCATATGGAATTAGATACACTTCCGGTGGAGGAGTGTTGCTTCATGGTTATGCTGATTCAGACCGGGCTGGGAGCTCATTGGACCGGAAGAGTACTTCCAGATACTGTTTTAGCTTGGGTTCAACTATGATATCTTTGTCTAGCAAGAAACAGGGCTCCATAGCACAAAGTACAACTGAAGCAGAGTATATGGCAATTGATAATGCTAGTACAAAAGCAGTATGGCTCAGAAAGCTTCTGTTTGGGTTGTTTCAAGAGAGGTTAGAAACAACTGTTATCCATTGTGATAACCAGAGCTATTTAAAGCACACAGAGAACTTGGTCTTCCATGATAGATCAAATCATATTGAGATTGAATATCACTTCATCAGAGACATGACCCAAAGACGTGCCATCAAGCTGCAGTACATTCGTACTGATGAGCAGATAGCACATATATTGACTAAGCCTTTGTCCTTTGGAAAATTTGTGTACTTCCGGGACAAGCTTGGTATGACAGAAAATGCCTCCCTCACTGAGAGGGAGTGTTAAAGTTTGCAGCATCATGAGAAATTCTCTAAGACTTCCTTGTATGTCAAGAATGATTCGAGACTTGGAGAAAAGCCTTGTAAGTCAAGACAAGAGACAAATGATGCTGCTACAAGTCTTGTGAACTTTGTGTGTCAAAGCAAAAGCCAAGATAAGTCTTGTGAGCTTTGTGTGTCAAAGCAAAAGTCAAAGACAAGGTGATGTAAAAAAGTTCTCCTAGGTCTTCAAGATGAGCTATGAGTATTTCTTAGGGATTGGCCACCCCTAAGAGAAATAAATCTAGAAATGGACCATGGTTAAGAGGAACTAGATGATCACATCCCATGAGATGATCCTTATCTGTATAAGGTTACAAAACTTCTTGTGATATATAGATTCTGTGTGGATGTCAACAAGTCAATGGTCAAGTGCAAAGACTAGAAGGAATTGTGTGGATATGTATGCCTGAAGAATATCCTCCTTGCTGAGAGGGAGTGTTGAAGTGTGGGCAGCTGCAGAGGATATTCCCTAACCGCCCTGAGTAAGTCGGCCTAACCACCCTAAGTAGGTCGGTCCTAAGCTAACCTAAGGTTGGCCCTAACCTAAGGTAGGCCCTAACATACATAAGGTCGACCCTAACCTAGGGTGACCTAACCTATATAAATAGGAGGGGAGGCACCCCTCTTTACATATCATCACACACATCTGAGACAGAGCAACTCAGGTCTGAGTCAGCAGCTAGGAGGCCAAATCTGAGGCAGACTGAGACACAAAATCTGAGGAAAAGTTCGGCCTGTTATGAGGCAAACCACTATTGCAGCTCTGAGTGTTTGGAGGCAAAGTAAAGGGCAACCTTAAGGGCAGATCTAAGGTAGCAGCAGTGGCTACAGAACAGAGTCTTGTGAACAGAAGCAGCTACAGAACCTTGTGAACAACAACAGCTACAGAACCAAGTGAACAGCAATAGCTACAGGTCTGAGTTTATGTTGAGGGCCAGATTTGTGGTAGAGGCTGAGAGATATCTGAGACACAGAGATAACAGTAAGTGTTGTTGTCTTGTAACTTATCTTTCTCTCAAGGAGAAGTATTGTGCTGACATTGTACTTGATTGACTAATATATATCACAAGAAGTTTTGCTGGGTTTTCTTCCCCATGAGGGTTTCTAAGGATAAATACTTGTGCACACTGTGAATGTCTTTCTTCCAATGATTCTTATGCTTCAGTTAGTTTTTTTTCAAAGGTTAAAGAGCACTACTGTTAACTGTTGATAACTACTGTTAACTGTTGATAACTACTGTTATCTGTTTAAGCTCAAAATTTCAACACTTTGGAGGATTAAACTTGTATACACCATTATTGACCAGTGTGGCAGTGGTGGAATAAGTAACTGCCTGTCTTGAAGTTTCTAAGCCAAAAGCTTTGGAGATCACTTCAGGTGTTATCTTTATTTGACAGGACCGGGGGAGTGTAACCCTTTAATGTAAATACCGGTTGGAGTGCCAGTGGTTCTTAATGTGCCATTTTTGAGTTTGCAGGCTCTCTTTATCCTTATCAACTCTTCTTTTTTGAGACTGTTATTATCAATTTTATTGTTATGCTCAGCTGGCATGTCCATCTTCAGTTGTTGTCTTGTAAGCATTAGCTTTCGGGTTACTCTGAAAGTGTCTACACCATGTTTTGGGGTGCTAGATGAGTTTTGAGGTACATGGTGTATGTTCAGCCTTGGATGGTCCAAGATAGATTGGTGCATGGGAGGTGGTCCGTGGTGGATTTTCATAGTGGAGACAGCTTGCTTGGTGATTGCACATGCTTCATTAAGTGAAATCCATTCTGGCACATGCTTCATTAAGTGGAGATAAAATAAGTGGCTGTTCTAACAGCACATCTTCCATTGTTATCCCCATGAAGACATATGGTGGAATCTCTATTTAGTATTTGCTTCTGAAGTGAAGAAAGTGCTGCCACAAGAGACTTTGCATTTTGCCTCCTCTGAGATCAAGAGCAGGACTCTGCTGGAATATGCTTTCCACTTAATAGTTCCAATAGAAACGTATCAAAACTGTAGATTAGACTTTCAGATGTTGACTTCCATTTCTCAAGTACACTGGAGAATGAAAGCCAGATTTATGCTTTAACCTTTCCAAATCACTACAGTTCCTCATCAGGCCGAAGAATAAAAGCCTGGAGTTGCCATCCTATCAAGTGAAGAGTAACCTATCCTATCAACTACACAAATATTTGATTTTATTTGTAACAAACTTCAAATCTATATCCAATAGTTGACCACAAAAAATACCCAGTCCAAAGGCCCGTTTTTGTGGATTTGTCATCTCCCAATCATAACACTCTTGTGGAAGAGTGATATAAAGACCTTGAAAATATCATAGACAAATGCACAGACTAATAATACTGCTGCAACTTTTATATTTGGTATTTAGGCTGTTTGCAAAACTGTAATCATCAACAATATACCTAGAACATCTTGACCAATCCCGGCATATGAAGCATTTGGATGTGCAGCCAAAGCAATAGCAAAATCTATGCAAAAGGGCAAAAGCTATCACTGACAAGAGAAAGACCTTCCCCATAAATGGAACCTGTATTGTCATGTCAGGAAAGGAACTTGATGTTCTTGAAAGTAAAGCCACTGAATTTATATGCATTCGCTCAACTCCAGCATCGTGGTTATATTCATGAAATCCTTCTGTCTCAAATTTGCTTGCAGATATATCATCTTGGGTGTCCTTGAAAGATAAAAACTGTCATCAGCAGCTAAAATATGTCTTGAGCATCTGAAGTTTGACAATGACAACTGCAATAACACATGTCCAACACAAAACAGAGTATTTGGATCCCTTGCAAACCAGCCTACAATGTCATAACTCTGGGCCATTAGCACAACACCTGTTAATGTTTATGCCATTATTATAGTTCTTTGCATTTCATTAGATAAGAGCATAATAAGAACAAGATCACTGAGAAATACACATTCACAAGAGACACAACATTTATCCTGGGAAACCCTCTAGGGGAAGAAAACCCAG